>JAXCGZ010008441.1:30000-35779 GCA_037179515.1 Halocaridina rubra
CATTGACCATTTTAATTACTATACAACAAAATAGGTATTTATAAAATGCAATATACACACTGAGATCACTTTAAGATAAGCAAATTAAAGTTAGGGAGATTCTTGTGCTTAGTTCCTGCTGCATAGAGATGTTCTGTTCCGCTTTTACGTCACGGACTCCCTTATCAACCAAGGGCTAGGACGGTTGCCTTCTTGCGAAGGACTTGTTTTGGCAGATGTAATCCTTACGCTGAGTGCATGCTTTTGCTAACCTCAGACCGTGACGGGGCGCGAACCCTCGACCTAACGCCTCAGAGTCGGAGACGCTACCGACTGAGCCACGGCGACTACCTGCATAGAGATGTTCTACAGGGTACTAATTTGGTCACCTTTTCTCTCAAGTCTCCTCGTTTAGGGATATCCGGTCAATCTCTTTTCTTCAGTGGCAAGACATTTACAGTACTAAAGCCACATTCAGCTATATGTAAATATGGGAACTGTAAAAACATTATTTTTTTCAAAATTGGTTAAATTCTTGTATTTAGTTTGTATGTCCTTTTATTTTTAATAAACTCTATAATTTAAACATAATTTTGCATTTCCAAGTGTTCTTTGTACTGTAATGACAACGAATAAATTCCATTACATAAGCACTGCCTAAGTACCCATGACGGAAAATCAGTATGTTATAAATCAGGAAATCTTTCCTTCAAATCAGAAGACATTATATTCACATGATCCACAGTGACAGGTACAGCATACTCAGTCACCTCACATTTTTTTCTTTTTGCCAATGAAACACACCAAGTGTTTTGCCAGACACAAGTTTTTAACATAATTCTGTACATGTGATGAAGCGAAATGTCCTTACCTTTGCATCAGCGAGTGTTTTATTTGCTCACTGGTGCTGTATATGGAATATATTCACTCTTTCAGAATTTCAGCAAAATAACTCGTAAATCCCTTATCATCAACAGCTATCAAGAGCTTCATTTCAGTTTTGCCACTTAAAATGTCGCTAAGAGCATTAAATAGTTCTATGAATATTTTCAAGCCATTTCCCTTTGAAAATCTCCTTCCTAAATGTACAGTCAATGGCCCGATTTCTTAAACAATGTGAACCTAGCATACCATATTGTTAGTTAGCTAGACACACACAAATGGATTTCATAAACGCATCTGACGTGGTTCTGTGTCTGGCTAGGATCCCGCAAGGGATCCTAGCCATACACAGAACCGCGTCAGATGCGTTTATGAAATCCATTTGTGTGTGTCTAGCTAACTAACAATATGGTATCCTAGGTTTACATTGTTTAAGAAATCGGGTCAGTGTCTCACATGATCTGCATTTTCATCTTCTTCAAACTGCTGGAAGTGACGCTCACGTTTGGCATTCGCTTTGAGAGCATTGATGCATTTTATTAACTAATTTCGTCATCTCTTTTAGAACGGGAAAATTTTTTTTGGAAACTAAATTTTTCCTTATGAATAAAGCATTAGCCAATGATACAGCAAATTTGGCAAGTGTCTAATTTTCAACTGTTTCGTATAGAAAGAAAAAATCCATAAAAATGATCGATAATGTTGAAGATTTTTGCAATGATTGGATTTATTGTTTACTGACATTAACAAAATCAAAAAGCTTCGTTATCACCAACTCTCGAATTGCCCTTCCCCTTCATTATCAAATTGCCCTACCCCTCGTTGAGGATCACTGAACCATCTACACATGTCATTACCAAATTAAACCAACATCTAGAAGCGAATTATATAAGTAAATTATACATACATTGGCATGAAATAGTTAATAATGATGCAGTTTATTACTAATATTTATCAGTAGAAATCAATAATGCTGTAAGCTAATTCAAAAGCATCCCAAGAAAACTCTGAGAAATAAAATGAACAACAGAAAGGAAAAACAAAAATCTATATAAATCAATACTGTAACTGTAAGGTTAGCCTTGACAGTGTATTTGTATTCTTCTTCTTCTTTTCGTAAGGAAGGCATTTCTTACTCATCGATCTTGCCTTTAGTAATTGGTTTACTCAATACGCCTCCTCCACCCTCACCCTTCCTCCTCAAACTCCTTCTCTCACCTCATTGTCAGTGCTACTAGTTTCTCAAAATTATATTTATTTATTTATTTACTTATTTACTTCATTATTTATTTGTTTGAAATCTGGTGTCCTTCCTGGCAGCCCTGGAAAATAACACTCATATCAACTCTTTTTCATTTTTAATTTAGATCGCTTTGCTGTCTCATTTTTTCCAGTTTAAAACCTCATAAATTATATATTTTTTTTGTATTTAAAGTTTTTCGTGGGTCAATTACATTGCTTCTAAAGACAGAACCCACAATTTGACTTTTCTTTCAAAAAATTCGAGTCCTTCCTTCTCCTTTGGTAAAATCTTTTTAAGGTAAAGTTCTTTTGCTATTTTTACGATCTCCCATTTCTAAAGGATAGTATTTTACTGTATTTTTTTTCCATGAAACGAAAGTACATTCTTTCCATTTTGAAGCCCGTGTTTCCCAAGGAAAAATAAATACAATAAGTATTACTTATCCAGCTGAAAGTTAAGTTTCCTCTCCCCTCTCTCTTTCTCTATTTGATCACCACACAGGTTTATTACCCCAAATGGGAAAGAGACAAATTCCGGTGGTAACTACAATACACTATAACTTTATACAAGGATTCAGCTTATAAGTTTCAACAAATCTAAAGAATGCATAAAAACGCTACTAGTATCGCTATATCCAGGATCAGCAATATATTATATAGCTTTTTAAACGCGAGCATAATTCAGAAAAAACCTAATTAAATACACTTCTATTGACCTAAACTCTTAAGGGGAGTTTACATGGTCAAACTGTTCGTCGAACGCGGTTCGACAGACAAGTGTTTGAAGTGATGTTCGAACGTGTGAACGGGCTATTTGGTTGTTGAACGCGTTCGACAAACGTGTTCGACAACCAAATAGCCCGTTCACACGTTAGAACATCACTTCAAACACTTGTCTGGCGAACCGCGTTCGACGAACCGTTTGACCGTGTAAACCGCCCTTTAGATCACATTTCAAGCTGACCTGATGCTGTTTTACACAAGTGTTATCTTTCTTACTTATTTTCTATCTGACGAATACTATGCATTCATTTTTTGTGTGTTAATTTATTTCTGTAGAACTACAGAAAGAGCTCTAATATATATTCATTTAATACCTATCCATTTATCAGATAAATTAATAAATAGAACGACATCGTTCATTGACAAAAAAAAAAAAAAAGGCTACATTTCCTCCTCGCTCGACTGCTTACATTAAAAGGGCGGTTTACACGGTCAAGCGGTTCGGCGAACGCGGTTCGACAGACAAGTGTTTGAAGTGATGTTCGAACGTGTGAAAGGGGTATTTGGTTGTCGTACAACCAAATACCCCGTTCACACATTCGAACATCACTTCAAACACTTACAACCAAATACTCCGTTCACACGTTCGAACATCACTTCAAACACTTGTCTGTCGAACCGCGTTCGACGAACCGTTTGACCGTGTAAACCACCCTTTAGTCGTACGTCAGACGATGTTTGTTCTTCTCCTCTTTCCCCCCTTCCCACCCTACCTAGACCTCCTACCCTAAGAACCCCCCCTTCCACCCTAAAAGTGATCGATGTCAAGCTCATTATTCCAAAAATTAAGCAAAGGACCTCACCATATTCCATGTATGCTGTCGGACATTAAATTAAAAGGCGTAATAACTTCTAAAAAAAAAATCAGCACATTCATTCTCTCTCTCTCTCTCTCTCTCTCTCTCTCTCTCTCTCTCTCTCTCTCTCTCTCTCTCTCTCTCTCTCTCTCTCTCTCTCTCTCTCTCTCTCTCTCTCTCTCTCTCTCTCTCTCTCTCTCTCTCTCTCTCTCATACGAAGTTTGAATTACCTTTAAAGTGTTACATGCATGCTTAATAATTCCTACATTGAGGAGAGAATACATTATATATATTTTTCGTTCTCTCTCTCATTCAACAACACGAACTCGGGGATACTTTTAAGGTGTTAAATGCCAGTGCAGTCGCTTGTAAAAAATACAGTAGATATAGTATATATTTTTTGGCACACTCTCTCTCTCTCGCTCTCTCTCTCTCTCTCTCTCTCTCTCTCTCTCTCTCTCTCTCTCTCTCTCTCTCTCTCTCTCTCTCTCTCTCTCTCTCTGTCTATTTCAACACGAACTCTGAAATATCTTAATGGTGTTAGAGCATAATCTAGTGTTTGACTAACGAGGCTAATGTCATATTTTTTTATTGTTTGCTGTGTGCCTGTAATATGCTTTTAGCCTTATTACGTCAACAAGTATTAATGTTGGCACATCATTTTCTCACACTTGCGTGTCGCTTTATTACTTAAACTTATTTGGGGTGCAGTTTGGTATGTGCTTATGGATTTAGTCCTTAGAGAAAAAATCCCATTTCTGCAGTCATGTAATAATTATCATCTGCTGAAGCGTAGAACAGGAATGACTGCAGTGGAATCTGTCGTCTTCTTGCACCTGACAATTCAGCAGTTATTATGAGTACTTTCATGGATATGGGATGTCGATGGTAGAAACATATACTGTATTAGCTCAGGCACGAAAAGAGGCATGCATGTGTGTGTGTGTATGTGTGTGCGTATGTGTATGTTTGTGTGTGTATGTGTATGTGTGTATGTATGTGTGTGTGTGATTACCTAATTGTGATTACCTAATTGTGATTACGGGAAAGGGCCCAAAGCTCGTATCTTCCCGTCTCCTGATCGGTTCCATTTTATACTTAGCGATACTTATCATACCTGTCCTTAAAACTATGGATTGAGATAGCATTAACTACTTCCTCGCTTAGCGAATTCCAATTATCAACTACTCTTACACTGAAAAAGTATTTCCTTACATCCTGCAAACAAGTTTTCTTACGAAGCTTCAAACTATGACCTCTAGTTCTAGAGCCAGCCATATCAAAATATCGATCCCTATCCACTCTATCATAACCATGAAGGAATTTAAAGACTGTCACCATATCCCCTCTCAATCTTCTAGCTTCGAGTGATGGTAAGTCTAATTCCCTCAGCCTCTCATCATAACTGAGATTGCGTATTTTTGGCACCAGTTTCGTGGCATGTCTTTGAACTTTTTCAAGCTTAGCTATGTGCTTTTTCAAGTGTGAATTCCAAAAGGGGGCTGCATATTCGAGTTTTGGCCTCACATAGGTTACATAAATATTTCTGAACATTTCCTTGTCCATGTGCCTGAAGGCTACCCTTACATTTGATAAGAATGCATATGCTGCCCTTACTATGCCATTTATATGTATTTCTGGAGACAAATCTGCCAGTATATTTACTCCTAGATCTCTCTCATTTTTTGTCTCTTGAAGTTGTACTCCAGCCACCGAGTAGTCAAGCTTGGGCCTTCTTGCACTTGTACCCATTCTCATTACCTTACATTTTGAAGTAATGAATTTCATTAGCCACTTTTCTGACCACTCATGCAGATTATTTAGATCCTCCTGAAGTTCTCTACTATTGTTCTCGTTTTTTACTTTCTTCACAATCTTTGCATCATCTGCAAACATATTCATGAATGATATATACAGACTCTGGTAGGTCATTTACATATACAAGGAACAAAAGTGGCCCTAAAACTGAACCCTGTGGCACTCCACTACTAACTCTTCTCCATTCAGACACTGGGTGTCTTACTCTAACCCTCTGTTCCCTTCCTTCTAAGTAAGTTTTTATCCATTCCTAAACATTTCCACCTATTCTAGCCATT
>JAXCGZ010008442.1:0-7500 GCA_037179515.1 Halocaridina rubra
AAATAACGGCTGACAAGGCAATATTTCAATTGTCATCGAAGAGAAGTTATTTTTAAATTGTGCATGAAATTAAATTACTGTTAGTACTACTCCACGTAACAGCGATAGCCATTTTTGCCTGATGAGATTCCAAAGAACATTGCTAAAAAGTTACTTTTTAATAGAGACGTTGAGAAAGATTAATTTCAGACCAACACTACTCTCCGTACCGGGTATAGCCTGATTGGCTTAATAATATTCAAAGCGCTTTTGAAAGAAATATACTCTACAGATGCCAAAGGAATCGATTTGTCACCACTGAAATTCATCGCAGGGGTCACAGATATAGAAGTTATGTAATATTTCGGTGATATTTGGGAGAAAATTTTACTTTCAGATATTTCTAAAATTCAAATGCGAACAAAAATAGATTTCGTGAGTTCTGGTGAAAATGTGGATGGAACTGTTCATTGAAATCCATCTTATAAAATTATGATGATATGAGTTATCACCTTCTCAAGAATCATACAGCCATTTTTATATTTTTCACCTTCAATCTTGTCTTCATGATTGGACTTTTCACACTAATTACACTTATGTCAAAATAAAAATACACACACGGACGCACGCACACACGCACGCGCGGACACACACACACACACACAATATATATATATATATATATATATATATATATATATATATATATATATATATATATATATATATATATATATATATATATATATATATATGTGTATAGATTTTTTTTATCTATAAAATTTTTCCCTTTTAACAAGTCTGAGCAGACTGGTCGGTAGAGTAATTATTTTTTTCCCTTCCACCTCTACACTCTGGAACTCTCTTCCTCCTTTTGACTTTCCTAATTTTTATGACCTATCATCCTTCAAAAAGTGGATCTATCGTCATCTCAGAGCCTAATCCTGCCGAATCTCTAGGTTTTCATTACTTGGACTATTCTTTCAGCCTGTCCTTTTCCTATTATAATTCTCTAATTTCTGCCTTGTCCTTAATCTTCTACTTTTTCTTTGTCGCCATGCTTTTTTGGTGCCCCGGCTCATTTTTTTTAAGGGTGTTTATCACTTCTCGTGCAATTTTTGTGTAGGATCATTCCATAAAGAGTGCGAGTGTCTTAGTATAACCTAACGACATTGTACCAGAGATTATATCAAGTTACTTGCTATTAAATATGATAATAATTATCATGATATTCAAGATATTCATCTTATGCTAATTACACTAATTCACGTGTACACCCCAGCCTTTGCCTACTTTTCGAGAGATGAAGAAGTCTTATAACAGTACTAATGATATCCTCCTCTCTCTCTCTCTCTCTCTCTCTCTCTCTCTCTCTCTCTCTCTCTCTCTCTCTCTTCTCAAATGTTATTATTTATATAAAAGTCTGTTCCTATGCACGCGCAAGCATATATATATATATATATATATATATATATATATATATATATATATATATATATATATATATATATATATATATATATATATATATATATATATATACACGAAAAATACGAAAAAATATATTAAATCAAATAAAAAACTAAAATAAAAAAGCCATATACAAAATACATATAAGATATCTTACAAAGAGCACATCACCGACTTAAAAACTACGTAGAATATTTTCCATACAAAAACTTTTCTCTAAAGGCTTTCTCAAAAACATTTTGTTTTGCGGGTGTGCCAGAAGGAAATAGCAGATGGAAAAGGTTATCGTACATTATGTCTTCTCGCTTTACTTGTACGAGTATTGGCACCAGTATCAGGAATCATTTCTGGCACTACGTACCTCCAATGTATCTTGTAAAAGAAATTGAGGTGTGTGTGTGGGGGGGGGGTGTGTGTGTGTGTGTGTGTGGAGAGAGAGAGAGAGAGAGAGAGAGAGAGAGAGAGAGAGAGAGAGAGAGAGAGAGAGAGAGAGAGAGAGAGAGAGAGAGGAGAGAGAGGAGAGAGAGAGAGAGAGAGAGAGAGAGAGAGAATTATGCCAAAAGGAGCGGTAATGAACAAATTATTTATAAAGAATATTCCTTGAATGAACAACATATCAGTATGGAAATCTGAACAAAAAGTGCCTAAGTCAAAATTAAATGTGAAATTTAACCAAGTGACCCCACACAAGAGGCCATAAGCCAGCTAGTCAAGCAAAATTAATTTACTCAGATATAGAAAGACAAATTGGTTGGCAGAGAAAAAATGCAAAAGGATGAAATAGAGACCAAAGAGAACACAATGATATTCACTTCTATCGTCTGAGCCAAATATATCCCCAACTTTAGAAGCAACTAAAGACTCTTCTGAGACTCTCGTAAATTTCCCCGGGGTTGAAAGTTCTTCTCGTAGAATAAATAAATTGTCAAAACTGTCCCTACAGTTGTCTTAGAAGGCGGTGTTCATTTTGTCAATAAAACAGAAATTTAATGTAGATAAAAATGTCAAATAAATTACATATTGGGCATGTTAGGAAAAAGTAAGGTCGAAGGGAGTGAAGGAGAAGTATGTCAAGATAGTTCAGGACATATACAGGGAAGTCACAACAAGAGTAAGAAGTACAGTTGGCACTACAGAGCCTTTTCAGGTGAAAGTTGGACTCCATCAGGGATCAGCTCTTAGCCCCTATCTATTTAACCTTCTCATGGATGTGATGGTGGAGGAAGTGACAAAGGAGGCACCATGGAGCATGCTCTTTGCAGACGATATTGTTTTGGTCTCCGAGAGCCGTGAAGAATTGCAAGAGAGGTTGGAGCTATGGAGGGGTTTGCTGGAGGATTACGGACTGAAGGTGAGCAGACAAAAAACGGAGTACCTGGAGTGCAATGTGACACAAGGAGGCGACCTGTTCATGCAAGACCACAAGCTCCCAAAGGCGGACGCCTTCAAATACCTCGGCTCCTACGTAACGAAGGATGGAGACCTAGAGACAGAGATTGATCATAGGATCCAGGTAGCGTGGAACAGCTGGAAGAGAACATCAGGGGTGCTATGTGACAAGAAAATCAGTGCTAGAGTGAAAGGAAAAGTGTACAAGTCAGTTGTGAGACCAGCGTTGCTGTACGGAGCGGAGACGTGGCCGGTGAAAAAGGTTCAAGAAAGGAAGATAAATGTCGCAGAAATGAGAATGCTGAGGTGGATGTGTGGGGTGACGAGGGAGGACAGGATACGAAATGACCGGATCAGAGGTACAGTGAAGGTGGTGGAGGCGTCGGCGAAAGCGCAGGAGAGGAGATTACAGTGGTTCGGTCATGTGAAGAGGAGAGAAGAAGACTACGTGGGTGTGAGAGTGATGGAGATGGACGTGGAGGGCAGACGTAGACGAGGAAGACCTAAACTACGGTGGAAGGACCGACTGAAGGAGGATCTCAGAGAGAGACAGCTGGAGGAGGAGCAAGTGATGGACCGGAACCAGTGGAGACGACTAGTTAAGAGATGCGACCCCATATGAAAATGGGAACGCAAATAGAGGAAGAAGAAGAAGGAAAAAGTAAAGTCATAGTGTTGTTTTCTGTTCAGATGAAGATATCCATTTGGGAATAATCAACTTATCGTGACCTCTGTAAATGAAACATCTGATGTGGTAAGACACGAGACTAATGTAGAAGGACAATGGTCAAAGAATATTCAAAACTGGGCGTGTCATACTGAAATTAAACAGTGGTATTCAATTAGCTATTCTGAAAACATTTTGACCTATTGGGAAACTGAGCATACTGCGAAAATCCTCTTTAGGGGAGTCTTCAGAGGCTGCGTTCCAACATGTGTAATGCAGATATCGAAGGTGGAAGGAAAAATGTCTAAGAAATTACATGCTCAGGAGAGAGTAAACAAAAGGCGATTAGCTATCTGTTCCTGAAAAATGACTTATTCTTAAATAAGCAAAATGAGGAAAAAAAATTGAGTACAGGAGTTTTCAGGTGGGTAGTTTTAATGACTCTTGTTATTTCAAAACACACAGGATAGGCAAGAGGAAATCTGTCAATGATGATTTACTGTACATGTCCTGGAGATGTTATCTTTTGGATCTTCCATTATCAAAACTTAAATCTATTATTTCTGTGGGAAGTAATATATTTTCATAACTTAAACAATTCTGCAGAGGTGTTCCTAGCGTTTTACATTGCTTTATTCAGGAGGCAATGTGCAAGGAACAGTTTAAAGAAATTACAAGCTGGGTATGCCTAGTAGGGCGTAAATCTTTGACCTTTGATGATCAGTTCTGAAAATTAACTCTCAGGGATGCAATATATTATCATGATTGTCTCTACATGAGTTTGAAAGAGTGGTCTTAAACAAGTAATTTACTTCTTTCCTAATACAAAAGGCTGAGGTGGGAAGAGTGTTAAAATAAGTGTATCTTACGTCTTGGAGAATCTATCTAAGATATCTCTGATTACCTATACTAGAAATGAGACCTCTTAGAAATATCATGCCATACATGTCTAAACAGAACTCGCCAGCGGCACTGTTCTCTATGTGTCATATAGAGCCTAAACAGGAGTAAAAAGGTGACAGAAATTCCAATAAATCACACAATATGCAAATCTTGGAGACAGTAACTTTCAGTTCTTAGATTACCTATATTCAAAATATATCCTATTTAAAATAAACTATAATGTTATAAATGGTTCTAAAATTGTCTTCAGGGATTCTGTTCTTTTAGATTGATTTTCATTTTTCTAAAACAGTAGGATGAATGATAGAATGTCATAAAAATTACAGAATATGATGTATATGTTCCTTACAAAATTTTATGCTTGAAAGTAATATTTGAAAAATTATCTCTATTTGAGATTTTATCCATGTTGGTTTAGTAACCAAGTACAAGTCAAAAGTTGTATTTGCTAAAGGGGGGATGAGTTTTGCCCGTACTACAGTATTCTAGCGCCCCACAATTAGTGTTTAAAAGTTATGCAAATGCCATTTAATCTCTATCAGTACGAGCATGAAGAAAGTCGCTTTTACCATAGAGAGAAAAAACACTTATAACATATGCAGCAACGACAAGAGATATAGATATATATATATATATATATATATATATATATATATATATATATATATATATATATATATATATATATATATATATATATATATATATATATATATATATATATATCTATATATATATATATATATATATTATAGTACATATTAATAACTATAATGGATATTCAACTGTTGTTTGCACAAAAAAAAAAATATTCCAGGTATATACTAAATTGTGAAATCAATACTCATTCTTATGCTGCCGCCTTTCACTTTAACTGTTACTCTTTATTCCTAAAGTAAAGGCTACATCATTTCAAAGAATTTAAACAATACATCCAGAGTCCTCCAGTCTCAAGAATTAGTACCCGTGACTTTACAACTGCAAACACAGAACTCAAGCGTATGAGAGAGAGAGAGAGAGAGAGAGAGAGAGAGAGAGAGAGAGAGAGAGAGAGAGAGAGAGAGAGAGAAGAGAGAGAAAGAGAGAGAAAGAGAGAGAAAGAGAGAGAGAGAGAGAGAGAGAGAGAGAGAGAGAGAGAGAGAGAGAGAGAGAGAGAGAGAGAGAGAGAGAGAGAGAGAGAGAGAGAGAGAGAGTCAAAAACTTTATTCCATCAAAAATGGCTATTACATGATAATTAATCTAATTACAAATTACAATGTAAAATGTCAAAATAAAACAAAATGAAATTTGCAAAGCACAAAATCAAAATATTTACACATTAAAATAAGCATACCTACACTTCGTCTACCCAATGGGAGGATAGTAATGAGACTAAAATTACTTATTAAGTAGGTGATTTAAAAGATGAGATTTAAATGAGGGTAATGTTTGGCAGCTTCTTAAGTTTGCGGGTAAAGAGTTCCAAAGTCTCGGGCCCATTACATTTAAGGCTCTTGCCCCAATATCAGTGGAAGTTCTGGGCGCGTAAAAAGAATTCTGATATCTGGTGTTGACGTTATTGATACGCACTTGATTAACTGTTGGCAATGAGAAGAGCCATTCCGGTAATATTCCATGATTTATTTTAAAAACTAAAAGACAGATATTATATATGAACTTCATGTCCATCCTTAGCCAACCCAATCTCTCAAAGAGGGGAGTCACGTGATCATATTTATGCACCCCCCCTATGGCAACTCTTGCAGCAAAATTCTGGAGCCTTTTCATTCGTAACCTCTGGGTCTTAGTCGTGGACCCCAAACACTCAGACAGTAGTTGAGAATACTTAAAATCAATGTTTGTACTACAATTACCCTACAATCAGGCTCGAATCTTTCATAGACTCTGTTCAAGTAAATAAGGGTCCCGTTCACTTTTTTATGTAGTTCATCGATATGAAAATTAAATGTCATGGTACTGTCCATAATAACTCCTAGATTTTTAACCTTATTAGATGGGAAGAGTGAAACATTGTTGAAATTTATACTGATGTTCTCAGGAATGCGGGACAGGTATTGATTTGATCAAAAAATAACGAATTTAGTTTTATTTTCGTTCAGTAAAAGACCATTACTGTTAAAATAACTTTTGGCACAGTTTAATATATCTTCAGCCCTTTTTAAGGGCTGAAGGAATTCTATCAATGTCACCAGTAAGCATAATCTGGGTGTCATCAGCATACATAACAAGTAGGCAATCTCTTATAAATTGAGGTAAATCATTAACATATATTAGGAAAAGCAGAGGACCCAAAATTGAACCCTGAGGAACGCCAAAACTGATATCTAAAGAAGAAGAGAGAGTCGAGCCCATTCGAACTGATTGAATTCGATCTTTCAGATAATTTTCGAACCAAAATGAGTCAACATGAACTTTGGAAAGTTTTCTCATTAGAATTTGAAGGTGTACACTGTCAAATGCTTTAGACAAATCTAACAATAATAAAAGTTATATTTTCTTATTTTCAATATTACTATAAATTTTATCAGTAATTTTAAGTAGGGCCGTCTCGGTCGAAAGTTTAGGCCGAAAACCGTGTTGTTCTTCACATAGAGAGAGAGAGAGAGAGAGAGAGAGAGAGAGAGAGAGAGAGAGAGAGAGAGAGAGAGCGCGAGAGAGAGGGAGAGGAGGAGAGAGAGAGAGAGAGAGGAGAGAGAGAGAGAGAGAGAGAGAGAGAGAGAGAGAGAGTGAGGTGTGTGTGTGTCCAGCAAACAGTGAAATACAGAGAATATAAAGTCAATATCGCGGAATATTTACAAATCCTCCACTTGCTTTTCCCCCAAGAGTTCCAATATATACCATCATTTCCCCGAATTTATTGGCCCAGCAGCTGACAGTTTTCATTATCTCGTGAGATTAATTCACTACCTGGCAGATTTTGCTCTATTTTTGATCGCTATTGCTATTTAGGTATATACACGGTCAGTGAGTCTACTGTCCAGCCTCGTTTGTGTGTAGTTGATTAATTATTCTATATTGCACAAAAGGTCACGCTAGTTTTCGTTTTTACTATGGGGGATATTTTTAGACACCAGATTTAACTAGCTCGCTTC
>JAXCGZ010008442.1:12500-35745 GCA_037179515.1 Halocaridina rubra
ATGCCTGAAGCAATATACCATTTTTTTAAACCATTAGGTGAAAAAACATGGCTATGAGTAATATGACCATATACCTCCTAACGTCACAACACAGATTCAATAAGCTTAGTGCTATCATTAATTTGTATGTAAAGCCAAATCTTGTATTCTTTCATAGCATTACTACTGTATACATTCTAGTGTTAAGTCAGATATAAATAAGTATTAATATTAGTAAGAGTGGTAGTCATAGTTGCAAGGATCTTGAATGGCACTAAGTACAGCTGCTTATCACATTTTCTGTAGAAGGAACTACCTACATACCTGTCTTGCTTCCTTAAAATGAAGGCCAGGCGCATGCTCCTCACACAAATGGGAAAACACTAGCTATTTCCTTATGCGTCACACATCTGGAAAAAAATATATTGCATTACTACAATGGTATTACACCATTTTTTTGGAAATGATGTAATCCAAAACAGTGATTAACATTAAAAACACATACTTTGCATAAATAATACCAGGAATTAAAGAAGTGAAACTAGTTACAAATAACAGAATATATAGAGAACTGAACATATTCTTTCATTTATGCACGCAATGCCAGCCTAGTAATACTGCAATCTCCAGGGTATGTCTTAAAATATAATAATAATATATGACAACAGTAGACTGCTAAAGAGCAAAGTTAATGTTACCAAAACACCCCACAAGTTGACCAAAATCAGATTTGATATTTTTGCCAAGTGCTGTAAGAATCTGACCCTTATCTTAGTTACAGTAGCTTTGTTTCAATACTTTCCCCATCCCCAATCATGGTTAGGGGGCACTGCTCTCTCTCTCTCTCTCTCTCTCTCTCTCTCTCTCTCTCTCTCTCTCTCTCTCTCTCTCTCTCTCTCTCTCTCATATATATATATATATATATATATATATATATATATATATATATATATATATATATATATATATATATATATATATATATATATATATATATATATATATATATATATATATATATATATATATATATATATATAAAACATGAGAGAGCCAATGTTCTGCAACAGATTTGAAAGAAGTACAACATTTCATAATTACATAAATGTGTTTACAATAATACTGAATTCTGCATAATGACTACGGAAGTGTAAACATAGTAACTAAAACTATACGGAGCACAAAAAAGTGCTATTTTACTTTTAACTCTAAATATAAACTAAAGTGCAATATTTTGTTGCATAAAAGATAACAAATACTGTGAAAGACTGTATGGGAATTTTGGATGAACTCATTGTAGAGAATGTATATTTTCTCAAACAGATTTTTATGGATGAAGCCTTCCTATTTTTGGTAATGATAGCCCGAAAAAATTGTCATCCATAAAGAGGCAAGCCAATGCTAGGCTGTAAAGAACACGATTACAGTGTTGCTAGAAGGCAAAGTTTCAGAGAATTACTGATAATCTTTTATGACTTGGCACAGTGAAAACATTAGTGGATCCAAAAGATTAATAAGCATTGATTTCTTGTCTATTATAGAAGCAATAGAAAGGCATAATGACCCAACAGGTTTTTCAAGATGCCCTTCTGATATTTCATGCAAGTAATATAGAAATGTAATGTTTGCCAGAAAAAAATTACTTCCCTATTTTGTTCAACCTCGATAATGATCATGGCCATCTTTTAATGACGTAGTGCATCTCCTCATCAATAAGTTCCTCTCAAAACGACCTCTTAGATCTAAGAAGTTATTACAGCAAAAGAGACTTATAACATTAAGCATCATTGATAAGGCAATTGCTGTATTGAAGGCAGGTGAACGCAGAATACAGATACATACATGTGATAGGGTGACTGAGTAATAGAAAGTCTTTTAGGTCAAATAATTCTGATTTCACTAAGCAGTAGCTGAAGATTATGGAATATAAATAAAAAATATCCATCAAAATTAAAGTCTCATTATGAATTTGAGACCAATATGAGCATTCCCAAAAACCATCAAAATTCTAACCACAGCCTGGCCGAGACAATCTAAGTAGTTCCATACAACTAAATCGTTTTGTTTGACTTCACTGATAATCTACAAGTATGCAACCCAACCCGACTTAAGCAAACTACAAGGTGTAATAGTGCAATAATACCCTATTATATAGGGTTAGTCTAAAGATTACAAACAAACATGCAACCCAACCCAACCCCTCCTATCCTAGCCTTTGAGGTGTATAAGTGCCATAACATCTTGTCATTTAAGTTACACTAAAATAATGACCAACATATAAACAGCGTCATCCAGCCTTTGCCTAATAAGAGTGCAATAAAACTGCATACAAAGTATTTTCTATTTAAATTTACTGATTATCAAGACAGCAGCAACCCAATCTATCCTAACCTCACCTAATGCAACCTCCCAGGTGTAATGCGGAAATAATATCGAATCATTTTAGATTTAAAGATGACCAACAATTAAGCAACCTAACCCCACACAACCAAAATTAGCCAAATCTAACCCTTACGGTGTCACAGTGCAATAAAACTTATTATTTTGATTTTAATTTAAATAATACTAACATGTAAGAAACCTAACCTCACCCAACCCAACCTCCAGGGTGCAAAAGTGTGAAAACATAATAATTTTGGCTTCAAAGATAACCAGCAAGTAAGCAACGTAACCTAAACCAACCCAACTTAACCTAGCCTAAGCCAACCTTCGACCTGTAATGGTGCAACAATTTTGGTCTTCATTTATAGCTTTTTCAGTACATAGGACACTAAATCAAACCTGCGAGGTGCAACACCACAATAATACCGGATAATTTGGGTGTCACCTCAACACTGAAAACATTAAAACGACGTCATATATTATAGATCAAAAAAATTCATTCTGGGTTTTAAAATTAACAATGACTGTAATAACCTTGGATGGTGATCCACTTCCAATAGTGAGCAGCATTTCGTCACATTCCGTACGTAAATGTCACGTAACCACATTGAAATCATCTTTAATTCACTGATAATAAGACATCAAGCACTGAATAAGACCTGATGATGCAGATCTAGTTGACACCTCTAAGGATGATGTGTCTGAACACGGCTAATTATGTTTTTTATCTTCCTTAAGTGATACTAAAAGACATATTTGATATTACACCTCATTATTTGTGTAAAGAGACATGAAATATGAAAATAAAATATTATATAAAGTAGATCCTGCATAGAGGAAAAAGATAAAAATATACAGAAAAAAATTTCAAAGTATATAGTTTTCGTACGTACCCATGACGTCATAGCGTCATCAGTATTGAAATATAACAGAATTTCGAATTTGAGAAAATTAAAATTAATTTCAAATACATAGCTAATTTTACAGCTTTAAAGTTCCCTAATAATGAAGGCTTGTCTCTTGCAAATTTAATTTCTATAAATATCTTGACATACACTGCATGAAGTTTCTAAAAAGCAAAATAATTCCGTAATTATATTTTCGTCAATTTGGTAACAATGACTGCCAGACCGTGTCCTTACGTTTTGCTACGTAAAAACACTTAAAATAGTTTTCTACTGATTTTCAAGGCTCTATTCCATTTTTTATATTGCCAAAGTGCGTTTAATTTCTTGCTGGATACATTAAAAAAAAATTATGTTTTCTTATGAAATGTTCTTATGCGTCTGCGATAATGGAAAAATACTGTTAAATAAACAATTGCTCTGAATCAATATCCATTATTATTTCTAGTTATTCGAGTCCTGTTATGTGGAGGATGTGACCTAATGATGTGAGGTGCCATTCCTGATAGGGGCGAGGAGGGCAAATTTCACCAAGGGGAAAATAGAGTCTCACAATAATGTGTCAGTTCAGTGCGCATGGAACAAGGGATGAGTTTCACTTTGGGTATATGGAAATGTCCTTCAACTGGGAATAAGGAAGTAACCTTAGAATTTTACCCATAAATACCTTTATATATATATATATATATATATATATATATATATATATATATATATATATATATATATATATATATATAAATGATATATATATATATATATATATATATATATATATATATAAATATATATATATATATATATATATATATATATATATATATATATATATATATATATATATATATATATATATATATATATATATATATATATATATATATATATATATATATATATATATATATATATATATATATATATATATATATATATATATATATATATATATATATATATCACAGACACACACACACATATATATATATATATATATATATATATATATATATATATATATATATATATATATATATATATATATATGTGTGTGTGTGTGTGTGTGTGTGTGTGTGTGTGTGTGTGTGTGTGTGTGATTACCTAATTATGATTACCTAATTGTGTTTACGGGAAAGAGCCCAAAGCTCGTATCTTCCCGTCTCCTGATCGGTTCCATTTTATACTTAGTGATACTTATCATACCTGTCCTTAAAACTATGGATTGAGATAGCATTAACTACCTCCTCGCTTAGCCAATTCCAATTATCAACTACTCTTACACTGAAAAAGTATTTCCTTACATCCTGCGAAGAAGTTTTCTTCCGAAGCTTCAAACTATGACCTCTAGTTCTAGAGCCAGCCATATCAAAATATCGATCCCTATCCACTCTATCATAACCATGAAGGAATTTAAAGACTGTCACCATATCCCCCCTCACTCTTCTAGCTTCGAGTGATGGTAAGTCTAATTCCCTCAGCCTCTCATCATAACTGAGATTGCGTATTTCTGGCACCAGTTTCGTGGCATGTCTTTGAACTTTTTCAAGCTTAGCTATGTGCTTTTTCAAGTGCGGATTCCAAAAGGGGGCTGCATATTCGAGTTTTGGCCTCACATAGGTTACATAAATATTTCTGAACATTTCCTTGTCCATGTGCCTGAAGGCTACTCTTACATTTGATAAGAATGCATATGCTGCCCTTACTATGCCATTTATATGTATTTCTGGAGACAAATCTGCCAGTATGTTTACTCCTAGATCTCTCTCATTTTCTGTCTCTTGAAGTTGTACTCCAGCCACCGAGTAGTCAAGCTTGGGCCTTCTTGCACTTGTACCCATTCTCATTACCTTACATTTTGAAGTATTGAATTTCATTAGCCACTTTTCTGACCACTCATGCAGATTATTTAGATCCTCCTGAAGTTCTCTACCATTGTTCTCGTTTTTTACTTTCTTCACAATCTTTGCATCATCTGCAAACATATTCATGAATGAATTTACAGACTCTGGTAGGTCATTTACATATACAAGGAACAAAAGTGGCCCTAAAACTGAACCTTGTGGAACTCCACTACTAACTCTTCTCCATTCAGACATTGAGTGTCTTACTCTAACCCTCTGTTCCCTTCCTTCTAAGTAAGTTTTTATCCATTCCAAAACATTTCCACCTATTCTAGCCATTGATTGCAGCTTCCTAATAAGTCTCCCATGTGGAACAGTGTCAAACGCTTTCTGGAAGTCTAGGAATATGCAATCTGCCCAGCCCTCTCTTTCCTGTAAGATTTGGCTTACCTCATCATAAAATTCTAATAAGTTTGTTACTGTTGATCTTCCTTCTCTGAAGCCATGTTGCCTCACTGACAAAAAGTTGAAGGATTCCAAGTGAAGAGAGATATGTTTCCTTAGTAGTTTCTCCATAACTTTGCAAACTATGCTGGTCAAGGAAACAGGTCTATAGTTCAGAGCCGTATCCCTCCTTCCCTTTTTGAAGATAGGTATCACATTTGCTTGTTTGCAGCATCTTGGAATCTCCCCCAACTCCAGTGACTCCTTAAATATGATACTTAGTGCCACTGATATTGTGTTTGCGCATTTTTTAAGCACATGAGGGGATATGTCATCAGGACCTGTAGCTTTATGAACATCTAAATCCATCAGCGCTTTGCATACCTCTGTGGCTGTAAGGTTGATGTTCTCTAATACCGGCCCTTGAGCTTCTATCACTGCAATCTGAGGGGGTGGGGTATTTTCTACTGTAAATACTGACTGAAACACCTTGTTCAATTCTTTGCAGATCTCTTCATCCGTCTCAGTGATGCTTCCATCCGCTCTCTTTAGCCTTAAAACCTGTTCTTTTACCTTCAGTTTTCCTCTGATAAAGCTGTGGAAAAGCTTGGGATTTTCCTTAGCCTTCCTGGTGATGTCCCTCTCATAATCTCTCTCTGCCTCTCTCCTTTTACTTAGGTAGTCATTTCTTGCTCTTTTGTAGGTTTGCCAGGCATTTATGTTTTTTCTCCTCCTATACCTTTTCCAGCATTTGTCTCTCCACTCCTTAGCTCTTTTACACCCATTATCGAACCATTTCTCTCTGGCATGAATTACACCTACTTTGGTGACAGGTATGCAGCAATCTATCTTCCCATATTTCTCACAAAAGATGTCATACATTTCTTGTACAGATTTGTTGTAAAATAAGGTTCTCCAGTCAATAACTGCAAAAAGCTCATTCATTTTGATGTAATCTCCTTTCGGATAGTTCCTCCTCATGTCCTCAGTGCCTCTACTCTAAGGAAGAATATCTTCAATGATATACTCCATCAACAACACACAGTGGTCACTCTTTCCAATTTGTGGTTCATACTCAATTTTTTCAATATCCAACACATTATCTGTGAACACTAGATCAAGTAGTGATGGCTCATCCCCACCCCTGGCCCTTGTTGGTTCCATTACATGTTGGTGTAGGAAATTCCCTTGTACGCAATCTAGGAATCTTGCCCCGAATGAGTCCTCACCACTGTGTGGGTCAAGATTTATCCAATCTATCTCTTTATGATTAAAGTCTCCCATAATCAAAATCCTACATTTTTTTCCCGTGCCATGTTAACAACTGAGTTTATGACTTCAATAGTACCTATATGACTTTCCTCATAAACTTCAAGCCTATTTTGGTTCCTTGGTGGGTTGTATACAACAGTTATTATAATGCTCTCTGACCCAGTATTTATGCGAGCAACAAGAAATTCCTTGAACTCACTTTCTATAGCCAAGTTTATTTCTTCGACTTGAATCCTTTCACTTATGAGCAGTGCTATCCCTCCACCAGTCCTCTCAGATCTTTCAACCCTTAGTATTCTGAAACCCTTACGAAAAACTGTGACACTGTTTATGTCCTCACTCAACTTAGTCTCTGTAATTGCTACTATATCTGCCTTACTGTTGTGAATCCTATCTTTTAATTCTACTGCCTTACCAGCTAATCCATCAGCATTTGTGTATAACAATCTTAATGAGGCCCCATCCACTGATCTTCTGTCATTATCTTTTTTATCTCCCCTTTGTCTGGAAGAACTCTGTAATGAAATTTTTTCTTGTGTGTGTGTGTGTGTGTGTGTGTGTGTGTGTGTGTGTGTGTGTGTGTGTGTGTGTGTGTGTGTGTGTGTGTGCGTGCGTGCGTGCGTGCGCGCGCGCGCGCGTGCGTGCGTGCGTGCGTGCGTGCGTGTGTGTGTGTGTGTGTGTGTGTGTGTGTGTGTGTGTGTGTGTGTGTGTGTGTGTGTGTGTGTGTGTGTGTGTTCAAGTAAAAGCACATTCACCCGAAACCAATTCGCCCCAATCACTCCTACTTGTAATTTTGGCATTTCATCTATTTTGTGACTAGAACTTTTATTTGTAAACAACTCTACATGATTAACACTTTTATATAAGTATATGTAATTTTGAATATAGATATATTTTCATTAGAAAGTTGCAAAACTGTATTAGTTGCATTTTAACTCGGTCAGGCTATTATACAGTATATATAATACTACAGCTGAAGAGTCCTTTGAACTTAAACTGTCCAGGACATTTCGATATTAAGTCTTCCTCCAGTTACGGTTCTCTTTCTATGCCTACATCTACACCAAATATTCCTGGATATTCGTCACACATGTCTTATTATCCCTTCACATCTGACAAGTCACAATACACTCCCCATCTCTGTTTCTCTCTATGTTTTCTTCGTGCCCAGGCTCGATGAGGGTAGATTTTTTTTTTTTTTTTTTGCCCGTCCTGGTGTCACAATCATTAAAAAAGTAATATATATATATATATATATATATATATATATATATATATATATATATATATATATATATATATATATATAAGAAAAGTTACATACATGGAAGGTTATTTTATTTAGCTAGTTAAGGAGTGACCACTGACCCTGCATGATAAGGTGCATATCTAGAAAAGCAATATCATCTAAGAATCTAACAAGCTTATACAAGTATCGCAGCCACATGGAAATGGCCGCCGGCGTAGCTGCCGATCCGTGACTTTCTAGCCGGCACAGCTACGGTTCTCGGGCCCAACGTAAAATGCGACTTAACTACTGGTGTGTCCAAAACCTTTCATGATTTGATGAATAAATCACGAAAAACCAACACATCTATGAAATTTTTTCTTTGACAATAAATTTGAGAACTTTCTTTAACTCGAGTTTTGCAATTTTTTGAAAATCAAAATACCAATGCTCTAGCTGTTGTTTTTATTTTATCATTTTTAATATGATTATTTAGATGTTTATTTTGTATTTTTCTATAACATTTGTGACATCTTACAAACATTGTTCAGTTTAATGATCCTGCACTAGTGACTTCAATTTGATACGGAACATGAGTGCTCTGGCAAGAGAATGCATTCACCTTATTCTCACGTGTTAATGACCCCCAAATTATTCCTCTCCCTCTCCATTATGTTGATTAAAAGTTCATTACTCCTATTTTTAATAGGACAACATCACTGTCAGACACATGAGATAATACAACTGAGATGAGAATTATAGGCAATGCTTATAATATGAACAAATAGAAGTATTAAACAAGAACCCTAGGTCTCCTAAGTTCAAGTTTTCAAGGCAAGCAATGACATTACTTGATGATGACTTTGAGGATGGAAAGGAGGATAATAGATAGTAGTTGCAACATTATGTATGATTTATTACGAAACAGTTTTACAACTTGAGTATGGAACCCTTGCACTCTTGACTTTCTTTATTGAGTAGTGACTAACAATATTAGATGATATATAATATATATATATATATATATATATATATATATATATATATATATATATATATATATATATATATATATATATATATATGTCACCGTGGCTCAAGCGGTAGCGTCCGCGATATTGAGGCGTCAGGTAGAGGGTTTGCGCCCCGTCACGGTCTGAGGTTAGCAAGGGCATGCACTCAGGGTAACGATTATATCAGCCAAAAAAAGGGAGTCCGTGACGTAAAACCGAAAAAAAAAAAAAAAAAAAAAAATATATATATATATATATATATATATATATATATATATATATATATATATATATATATAATGTTCCGGTTTTACTTCACGGACTCCCTTCTCTACCAAGGGCTAGGACGATTGCCTTCTGGAGAAGGGCTTGTTTTGGCAGATGTAATCGTTACCCTGAGTGCATGCCCTAGCAAACCTCAGACCGTGACGGGGCGCGAGCCCTCGACCTGACACCTCAAAGTCGCGGACGCTACCGCTTGAGCCACGGAGACTATATATATATATGTGTGTGTGTGTGTGTGTGTGTGTGTGTGTGTGTGTGTGTGTGTGTGTGTGTGTGTGTGTGTGTGTGTGCTTACCTAATTGTGATTACCTAACTGTGTTTACGGGAAAGAGCCCAAAGCTCGTATCTTCCCGTCTCCTGATCGGTTCCATGTGTGTGTGTGTGTGCCAGTCAACTCAGCAAAAACAGACCTTGGTTACTAGGCATCTATGCGACTACAACATCGGATATGTTTATTTGTGCGTGTGTGTGTATGTGAATGTATGTGGGTTTTGCCTCGTAAGGCTCTTATCCTAATAAATAGAAGAGATAAAAGAAAAATAGGCGAGATATGGAGAACGATTGCACAAGGAAGAACAATACATAATAATAATAATAATAATAATAATAATAATAATAATAATAATAATAATAATAATAATAATAATAATAATAAGCAATGATAGGAAGTCAGTGATAACTTTAATAACGGAAAAGCAAACCCACTCTAAAGTATTTTGTGTTTGATAACTAATTACCAAAGTCTCAAGCTTTCGCTTTCCACTATAGGCATCGCCAACATGTCAAAGAACTTGCTCATTGAAGCATTATATTCATCCTATCCACTGGTTTTGCTACCCTGATGCGAGGAGAAGGCCTTAGCTCCCCCCCCCTCCACCTCTCCATCACCTCCAAGTAGGATTTCGCTGACCTCAGATATTAAGGAATTATTTCTTATCGGCGATCTGCCCATGGGTTGGGCTATGTCATCACCCCCATCCCCTCTACCCCCTCACCCCCATCAAAAGGAATCTTACTAATATTATCATCAGTCATTCATCTATTAAAATTTAATCTTATCTCTCTTTAAAATATGTTTTTGGTATAGCTATCCTAAGATGTGGAATTTTTATTCCTTCTGAATATATTTAGAGAATTTATTAAAAAAAACTCTACCTCTTTTATATTCGGCTACTACACTAACCCTAAACTATTTGCCCTTGTTTGCTCGGCAATTCTAACACGAATATCCCTTTACCTGTCTCCCCAACATAAACCTAAGGACTGAAGAGAAGTACTAAATTTTCTATACACCCCAAAATTAAATAAATGACTGAGACGTCATGAGAATATTCCATTTTAGAAATACAATCCGGAAGAATATTTGTAGGAACAGACAAATGCAAGTGATCAGGAAACAGGAAGGGGGTGCGTAAATCTTACAACGTATAGACAGAGTGTCCTCAGGTTTACGGTGGAGAGACGAGTAGCTGCACCTGCTGCTACATATATTTCGGGTACGTAGGTCAACAGAGAACATGATGAGCACGTTTTATAAGCAGTAATGACCCCGTCATTCACAACACGCATATAGTGTGTGTGTGTGTGTGTGTGTGTGTGTGTGTGTGTGTGGTGTGTGTGTGTGTGATTTCCTAAATGTAATTATCTATCTGTGGTCATGGAAAGAGCCCTATGATCGCAGTTCCCCGTCTCCTAGTCGGTTCCAAATTTATACTCCATTGATAATTATCATACTTGTCTCTCTATCTTCCTCAACATTCAGCAACCATTCAAAATATTCTTCCCATCTTTTCCTTGCATCTGCCCCTCTTAACATCTGACCATTCACATCTTTCACAGTCTCTTCCATCCTTCATCCACCCTTCCTTACTCTCTTCACTTCTTTCCAAAACTTCTTTTTATTCTCCTCATATGACCTACTAAAATCCTGTCCCCATCTAACATTTGCCAACCTCTTCTCTTCCTCTACCTTACAGTTGGTTTCCACATTTTTCTCCCTATATCTTTCACACTTCTCCCTACTGTTGCACTGCAGCCATTCCTCAAAAGCCCTCTTTTTCTCTTCCACCTTCATTTTCACCCCTTCATTCCACCACTCGCTGCCCCTCCTCATGCCACCTCCAACAAACCTCTTTCCACACACATCACTTGCATGTCCCACAACATATTCTTTCATCAACCCCCATTCCTCCTCTAACTCCCCAACTTCTCTTTCTTTCACCCTGTCATATGCCACTTTTAGTCTGTCCTGATATTCCTGTCTCTTTTCTGGCTTTTTTAACTCTTCCACCTTCACCATTTCCCTTCTACATCCCCCCACTCTATTTCCCTACTCTTTTGCTACCACCACTTTTGCTTCAACCAAAAAATGATCAGACATCCCAGCAGCCACACCCCTAAATGCATGAACATCTTTTACTCTACCAATCATGCTCTTTGCTACCAACACATAATCCATCAATGCTCTTTCTTTCACTCTTCCATTTGCCATGTATACTTATTTATTAACTTCTTCTTGAAAAAACTATTACCTATCACCAACTATTGTTCCACACACATATCTAACAGTCTATCGCCACTCTCACTCCCACCTGGAACCCCATACTTTCCTACAACTCCTTCTACCTCTCCATCACCCACTCTGACATTCAAGTCACCCAGCACAACTACATAGTTCCTTCTACTCAGACAATCCACACATCTAGTTAACTCATTCCAGAATTCATCCCGCTCTTCCTCACTTCTCTCACATCCTGGCCCATATGCACTAATAAAAGCCCAACATTCCCTACCTATCCTAGCCCTCACCCACATCAGCCTAGACGACACTTCTTTCCATTCCACTACCTTATTTACAATCCATTCACTCAGTAATAAAGCAACAACTTCTCTCGCTCTCCTCCTTTCAACCCCAGACACCCTACCTGTCATATCACCAAATGCCACTTCTCCTTTTCCTTTCATCTTCGTCTCACACAATGCCCATACATCCATCCTCCTCCTACCAAACATATATCCAATCTCACATCGTTTGCTCTCTATCGTACTACAACCACGCACATTTAGACACCCCAAAACTAGAGTGTGACGTCTCGCGGAAGGTTAATACAAGGGAGGATTCCCAGTCCCCTCGCCCCGTCCACATTTGGTCGCCTCTTATGACACGCAGGGAATATGTTGAAGCTATTCTTTGATGTTGTGCCCGCCACCACAGGGTTACTTATATATATATATATATATATATATATATATATATATATATATATATATATATATATATATATATATATATATATATATATATATATATATATATAATTTATTTTCGTTTACATATTTATGGTCAAGTGATCACAATTTATCTAACCTATTGGAAAAATTAATTTGGAAATTTATGGGTGTTAAACTTTGCTTATTTTGAGAGTATATTGCTTATCATGACGTTAGTGTGAACTTTTCCCCTTTTTATTTTTACACAACTTGTCACACATTCTCATTTCTTGTACTTGGATATGTGTCTTTCTGTCTGGGGCTGTCACTTCTTGAATCGAGTGTCTTGACCATTCAGCTACTGTGATCATCAAATTTCTATCGTATGGAAAAGCTTAATAACTGTAAAATATATGTTTAGCTACTGTTTGCACAGATATGGAGTTTTTTTTGTCATCCCTGTTATATCCAAAATTATGAAATTTACAATTATTCATGATGATGCCATTATCCTTCAGTCTCTGGATTAGTACCCATGACTTTGCAACTGAGAACGAAGCACTCAAGCGACTGATTTATTTACTTTTCCCCTTCTCATACAAATGCATGTTCGCTTCCCTTGCTGGAAACATGAATATATCTAGTCATTCTTTATTCAATACTGGCGCATGTTTACCTATACAATAAATCTGACCTTTCCCATGCACACAAACATTAATATATCCACCAATTGAAAACAGAAGGAAAATTTTAGTTTTAGTCTGGTAGCATGTAGACTGTTCTACAATTTTTATGTTTTCCCCACATAAATGTATGGGTACTTACTCTACTTCAATAAAAAAAAAAAAATCTTGTTTCCGACAATGGCAGTTTACCTATCCCAGAGGTCTCACCTTCTCATACAACAGTATGTTTGTTTGCCTCATTTCAGATTATAAAAAAAAAACTATGAGAGAATACATTAGAACTGGTGCATATATATACACCTTAATTGTCAGAATAATGCTAAGCGGGGAGAGGGGAACTCCATTGGAGATATTACTGTGTTGGGCTGCGAGAAAGGGGAACGCAAAAACACAGGAATTACTGCATCAGGTAAGAAGTGATGACTTTCAGAGTAAATTAATGCTTTAATCTGATACACCTGAACATAAAAAAAAAGCATTTTGCAATGGCATCTACGGTTAAGATTGTTCGTTCTAAAGATATACACAAAATACAGTTAAAATGATCAACACTGTTGCTTTAACAGAATTATTGGTTTTACATCCATTATGAAGGTTTCAGCCAAGATATATAAGAAATGTACCAATTGAAGAAATGTCAAAAATCAAAATCCTTCTTTAAAGATCAGGGCAAGGTACAGGAATAAGATAATCAATTATTATTATTATTATTATTATTATTATCATTATTGAATAAAAAAAAATAATATTCACTTATATTGTAAGGGTATCAGCAGAAGTAAAGTAATACTGAGCCAAAAAGTAAAAATACAGACTTGTCAGGATTCCACTCTCTCTCTCTTAATATATGTTAATGATTTACCTCAATTTATAAGAGATTGCCTACTTGTTATGTATGCTGATGACACCCAGATTATGCTTACTGGTGACATTGATAGAATTCCTGAAATCTTAAAAAGGGCTGAAGATATATTAAACTGTGCCAAAAGTTATTTTAACAGTAATGGTCTTTTACTGAACGAAAATAAAACTAAATTCGTTATTTTTGGTTCAAATCAATACCTGTCCCGCATTCCTGAGAACATCAGTATAAATTTCAACAATGTTTCACTCTTCCCATCTAATAAGGTTAAAAATCTAGGAGGTATTATGGACAGTACCATGACATTTAATTTTCATATCGATGAACTACATAAAAAAGTGAACGGGACCCTTATTTACTTGAACAGAGTCTATGAAAGATTCGAGCCTGATTGTAGGGTAATTGTAATACAAACATTGATTTTAAGTATTCTCAACTACTGTCTAAGTGTTTGGGGTTCCACGACTAAGACCCAGATGTTACGAGAGAAAAGGCTCCAGAATTTTGCTGCAAGAGTTGCCATAGGGGTGTCGTATGACTTCCGTCATGCTGAAGCCAGAATCTGAAACTTGTAACAAATCTTGAGGGGTAATGGTTGGTCGAGGGCACAGATATTTTATTACAATGTTTGTAGAAAGTGTCAAGGAGATATATGACCGGAACCGTGAGACTTAGGATCTGGCATCGAGTACCGGGAGAAGGGCAGGAAAGGCCAGGAAGTTAGCCATTTCCTAAACCACAAGAAACACAAACTTGTGGCCCGTACGTAAGTACATGCCCTGGAGAGATGCCCAATAGCTCCTCCCCGGAAGTAGAAGGGATTCCACTTCAAACCTGGCGTTGATTTGCAGGACTAGATGTCACTTGATTTCATTGGCAGAATTGGATGTCAAGCCACGCCCTGCCCCTGGGGGTATTTCAAGAACCACCCAGGGCAGACACAGTTAGTTAGAGTTAGAGACCGGGCCTTGCCAGCAGCAGAGTTAACACAGTACAGCTGAGTTAGCCTCCCCCTCTTGGGGGTAGGACTCAGGGATTAGTCGTGACAGGAACTGTAGTAATAGGAGCTCTGAGTACATAGATGTTAAAATAAGAATAAACTGTGAATAAGAAGATGTCTTTCACCAACCACACTACCATAATTATAATAAGTATATATACGTAGGAGGAAAATCCCTACGTCAGTGGTGACACTCGGTGGGATAATAAATCCCCTACGTCAGGGGGGGTGCATAAATATGATCACGTGACTCCCCTCTTTGAGAGATTGGGTTGGCTAAGGATGGACATGAAGTTCATATATAATATCTGTCTTTTAGTTTTTAAAATAAATCATGGATTATTACCGGAATGGCTCTTCTCATTGCCAACAGTTAATCAAGTGCGTATCAATAACGTCAACACCAGATATCAGAATTCTTTTTACGTGCCCAGAACTTCCACTGATATTGGGGCAAGAGCCTTAAATGTAATGGGCCCGAGACTTTGGAACTCTTTACCCGCAAACTTAAGAAGCTGCCAAACATTACCCTCACTTAAATCTCATCTTTTAAATCACCTACTTAATAAGTGATTTTAGTCTCATTATTATCCTCCCATTGGGTAGACGAAGTGTACGTATGCATATTTTAATGTGTAAATTTTTTGATTTTGTGCTTTGCAAATTTCATTTGTTTTATTTTGACATTTTACATTGTAATTTGTAATTAGATTAATTATCATGTAATAGCCATTTTTGATGGAATAAAGTTTTTGACTTTTGACTTTGACTTTGACTCTCTCTCTCTCTCTCTCTCTCTCCCGTTGGTATCATGTTTACTACGCCTAACTAGAGTACACTGTCGTGAAGACTGAATGTCAACAGAAAAGAACCTTGATGAACTACATCGCCATTGGCAACTTTTTATTTAGCTCAAGGATTGTCCAAAGACGTATTTGGGAAGTGCGTTCGGGATGTCAAAGGAAAGGTTTTTGTCGGTCTCCTACGTCAAGTTATCTTGAAAGTCTATACTGCTTCACGCCAATTGCGCAAAAATATATATATATATATATATATATATATATATATATATATATATATATATATATATATATATATATATATATATATATATAATAATATATAATATATAATATATAAATATAATATATATATATATATATATATATATATATATATATATATATATATATATATATATATATATATATATATATATATATATATATATATATATAATATATAATATATAATATATAATATATATATATATATATATATATATATATATATATATATATATATATATATATATATATATATATATATATATATATATATATATATATATATATTATATATATATATTATATATATATATATATATATATATATATATATATATATATATATATATATATATATATATATATATAATATATAATATATAATATATAATATATAATATATAAATATATATATATATATATATATATATATATATATATATATATATATATATATATATATATATATATATATATATATTACTGTTATATTTTTTAGTTAGAATAAATAAGACACCAGTCAGAGAGAGAGAGAGAGAGAGAGAGAGAGAGAGAGAGAGAGAGAGAGAGAGAGGAGAGAGAGAGAGAGAGAGAGAGAGAGAGAGAGAGAGAGAGAGAGAGAGAGAGAGAGAGAGAGAGAGAGAGAGAGAGAGAGAGAGAGAGAGAGAGAGGAGAGAGAGAGAGAGAGAGAGAGAGAGAGAGAGAGAGAGAGAGAGAGAGAGAGAGAGAGGAGAGAGAGAGAGAGAGAGAGAGGAGAGAGAGAGAGAGAGAGAGAGAGAGAGAGAGAGAGAGAGAGAGAGAGGAGAGAGAGAGAGAGAGAGAGAGAGAGAGAGAGAGAGAGAGAGAGAGAGAGAGAGAGAGAGAGAGAGAGGAGAGAGAGAGAGAGAGAGAGAGAGAGAGAGAGAGAGAGAGAGCATGTGATAGCTTTTGACTTTACAATATCGTTACAATATTTTGATAGGTTCACTTCTTATGCATTGGAAAGCATCTTTTTCAATAAACCAGTGGTAACGCGCTAGCTTCGCATTCACGAGTCGAAAGATCGGTTCCCGTCCAAGGACCGAGAGTTTAAGCTGTTTACTGGCAGGAAATGCTGTGGTTGAACACCACAGTGGGGGGTTGGGCTTGCCCTGGCTGACGAATACCCATTGTATTGAAATGGAAATAAAGTTTTTTTTTATTTTTTTTTTATACCTTTGTAGGCACTGAACGAGCAGCTTAGCCATTAACGAAACCAGAGCTCGTAAAGATGTAGTTTTACAACATACTCAATCAGAATGCTATGTTGTTTGGGAGGCTACCAAGCAAAACTATGCGTAAACTTTATCATAGTCTTATTATTATCATCATTATTATTATCATAAACTAATTAAAACACAATGGACAGTCTCTATTTTAAACATAATTATTTTCTATATTTACCAAGACCATCACAGGGAAGGGATACGTATTGAAACGAATTGCTTGCTATACGTTACTCTTATTGGCCTACAAAGGGCAAAGGACCGTGTGACTGATTTGCTCTTCACTGTGCATCAGGGCTTCGCCTATGGACCGAGGCTATTCTCACTGCCTGACTGTATGCTAAGCTATGATATATGATAATATTTGTCTATTCCCACTGCTCAGAACACAATAATATCTGGCTATGTGAGAAGTTTATGATTTCTTTTTTACATTACAGATAACACTCAATTTATTATTGAACTATTTTCATGTAAAATACGAGAGAAAAACTTTTACCCGGATGAAAATCTCACTTTTGCACACCCACTTTATAGATTAACTTAACCTAATCTAACCTAGACTACTTTAACTTACCCGATCCTAATGTTACAAAAAATAAGTCGGGAGAGAGAATGGACTCCATGGTGTCCATTTCAGCCTAACGCATTCCATTTCCTTAGTCAGAGCATAACACTTCTGAGAGCAATTCAGAGCAATATGGTAGACACCACTAAACTCGCCTTCATTGCCCCAAAGAGCTCAGGGAATAATTTCCTCCCGAAATGAAATGTTTCGACTTATTTTATAATGTTTTTTTATAACAGACTTAGTTAAGTGTATCAGTAATGTTAAGAGAAACATATAAAAACTACTCACGAAGCAGAATTTTAATGCATTTTGGCCATCGGCAATAGACAGGTATGTTAAATGCACAGTCGGGCGATGGGAATTGCCTCGGTCAATAGACGAGTCTCTGATGCATAATGAAGACTAAAGTATTCAAATGGTTACTGGCCCATCAAAGCCATTATAAACATATTCCTAATCAGGTTTGTATTTGGTTGCTGTTCCCTTTTTGCCTCTAAAAGACTGGTGTTCACTTTTGGTTCTATGTTTTACTATCAGAGTCTTTCCTGATACAAACCCTCTCCATTCATCCAGGTTTGGGATCGGCACCATATTGTATATGGCGGTCACTCTTAATCATAAGCCTCTTGGAGGCTAGCGTTTATTTGTAATTCAAAAACGTCTACCCACAGCCATCTCCCTTTACTCATGCTTAAAACTAGCACATAGTTGAAATGGGCTGTTTCGTGTTCGTGTCACTTTCATTTTAATCATACTAAATGTTTTAACATGGTACAAAAAGGGCATGCACTTATGGAAACAGTTTCAGGTACACAATGTATAGGCCTACACGTACTTATTTTTCTTTTCATTTCTGTATATGAGAAATAATTAAAAACTTGGAAGTAAATACTGCTCCAGTGATAGAAGATAATACCAATAAGATATCTTCAAGTAAAAATAATACACATACACATATACGCATGTTCACACACACATACGTAGTCTTTTTTTCCAAAATACAGTATATAGCTGTAGCCTAAAGTCTTCAAGGTCTTTCAAGCATTGATATTATATAAATTCTATATATATATATATATATATATATATATATATATATATATATATATATATATATATATATATATATATATATATATATATATATATATATATATATATATTCTACCTGAGGGAGGAGGGGAAGAATACATCCTCCGTGTTCCCCTGCGTGTCATAAAAGTCGACTTAACGGGGCGGAGTAAGAGAACTAGGAATCCATTCCTCAGTATTTACTTCCCACGAAAAGTCAAAGTATTTACTTTGACGCAGCCACTCCCCTTATAAGGGGGAATATGGCTTGGTACATGGATTGATATATATATATATATATATATATATATATATATATATATATATATATATATATATATATATATATATATATATATATATATATATATATATATATGTGTGTGTGTGTGTGTGTGTGATTACCTAATTGTGATTACCTAATTGTGTTTACGGGAAAGAGCCCAAAGCTCGTATCTTCCCGTCTCCTGATCGGTTCCATTTTTAGACTTAGTGATACTTATCATACCTGTCCTTAAAACTATGGATTGAGGTAGCATTAACTACCTCCTCGCTTAGCGAATTCCAATTATCAACTACTCTTACACTGAAAAAGTATTTCCTTACATCCTGCAAACAAGTTTTCTTCCGAAGCTTCAAACTATGACCTCTAGTTCTAGAGCCAGCCATATCGAAATATCGATCCCTATCCACTCTATCATAACCATGAAGGAATTTAAAGACTGTCACCATATCCCCCCTTACTCTTCTAGCTTCGAGTGATGGCAAGTCTAATTCCCTCAGCCTCTCATCATAACCGAGATTGCGTATTTCTGGCACCAGTTTCGTGGCATGTCTTTGAACTTTTTCAAGCTTAGCTATGTGCTTTTTCAAGTGCGGATTCCAAAAGGGGGCTGCATATTCGAGTTTTGGCCTCACATAGGTTACATAAATATTTCTGAACATTTCCTTGTCCATGTGCCTGAAGGCTACCCTTACATTTGATAAGAATGCATATGCTGCCCTTACTACGCCATTTATATGTATTTCTGGAGACAAATCTGCCAATATGTTTACTCCTAGATCTCTCTCATTTTCTGTCTCCTGAAGTTGTACTCCAGCCACCGAGTAGTCAAGCTTGGGCCTTCTTGCACTTGTACCCATTCTCATTACCTTACATTTTGAGGTATTGAATTTCATTAGCCACTTTTCTGACCACTCATGCAGATTATTTAGATCCTCCTGAAGTTCTCTACCATTGTTCTCGTTTTTTACTTTCTTCACAATCTTTGCATCATCTGCAAACATATTCATGAATGAATTTACAGACTCTGGTAGGTCATTTACATATACAAGGAACAAAAGTGGCCCTAAAACTGAACCCTGTGGAACTCCACTACTAACTCTTCTCCATTCAGACACTGAGTGTCTTACTCTAACCCTCTGTTCCCTTCCTTCTAAGTAAGTTTTTATCCATTCCAAGACATTTCCACCTATTCTAGCCATTGATTGCAGCTTCCTAATAAGTCTCCCATGTGGAACAGTGTCAAACGCTTTCTGGAAGTCTAGGAATATGCAATCTGCCCAGCCCTCTCTTTCCTGTAAGATTTGGCTTACCTCATCATAAAATTCTAATAAGTTTGTTACTGTTGATCTTCCTTCTCTGAAGCCATGTTGCCTCACTGACAAAAAGTTGAAGGATTCCAAGTGAAGAGAGATATGTTTCCTTAGTAGTTTCTCCATAACTTTGCAAACTATGCTGGTCAAGGAAACTGGTCTATAGTTCAGAGCCGTATCCCTCCTTCCCTTTTTGAAGATAGGTATCACATTTGCTTGTTTGCAGCATCTTGGAATCTCCCCCGACTCCAATGACTCCTTAAATATGATACTTAGTGCCACTGATATTGTGTTTGCGCATTTTTTAAGCACATGAGGGGATATGTCATCAGGACCTGTAGCTTTATGAACATCTAAATCCATCAGCGCTTTGCATACCTCTGTGGCTGTAAGGTTGATGTTCTCTAATACCGGCCCTTGAGCTTCTATCACTGCAATCTGAGGGGGTGGGGTATTTTCTACTGTAAATACTGACTGAAACTCCTTGTTCAATTCTTTGCAGATCTCTTCGTCCGTCTCAGTGATGCTTCCATCCGCTCTCTTTAGCCTTAAAACCTGTTCTTTTACCTTCAGTTTTCCTCTGATAAAGCTGTGGAAAAGCTTGGGATTTTCTTTAGCCTTCCTGGTGATGTCCCTCTCATAATCTTTCTCTGCCTCTCTCCTTTTACTTAGGTAGTCATTTCTTGCTCTTTTGTAGGTTTGCCAGGCATTTATGTTTTTTCTCCTCCTATACCTTTTCCAGCATTTGTCTCTCCACTCCTTAGCTCTTTTACACCCATTGTCGAACCATTTCTCTCTGGCATGAATTACACCTACTTTGGTGACAGGTATGCAGCAATCTACTATCTTCCCATATTTCTCACAAAAGATGTCATACATTTCTTGTACAGATTTGTTGTAAAATAAGGTTCTCCAGTCAATAACTGCAAAAACCTCATTCATTTTGATGTAATCTCCTTTCTGATAGTTCCTCCTCATGTCCTCAGTGCCTCTACTCTCAGGAAGAATGTCTTCAATGATATACTCCATCAACAACACACAGTGGTCACTCTTTCCAATTGGTGGTTCATACTCAATATTTTCAATATCCAACACATTATCTGTGAACACCAGATCAAGTAGTGATGGCTCATCCCCACCCCTGGCTCTTGTTGGTTCCATTACATGTTGGTGTAGGAAATTCCCTTGTACGCAATCTAGGAATCTTGCCCCAAAGGAGTCCTCACCACTGTGTGGGTCAAGATTTATCCAATCTATCTCTTTATGAATAAAGTCTCCCATAATCAAAATCCTACATTTTTTCTCCCGCGCCATGTTAACAACTGAGTTTATGACTTCAATCGTACCTATATGACTTTCCTCATAAATTTCAAGCCTATTTTGGTTCCTTGGTGGGTTGTATACAACAGTTATTATAATGCTCTCTGACCCAGTATTTATGCGAGCAACAAGAAATTCCCTGAACTCACTTTCTATAGCCAAGTTTATCTCTTCAACTTGAATCCTCTCACTTATGAGCAGTGCTATCCCTCCACCAGTCCTCTCAGATCTTTCGACCCTTAGTATTCTGAAGCCCTTAGGAAAAACTGTGACACTGTTTATGTCCTCACTCAACTTAGTCTCTGTAATTGCTACTATATCTGCCTTACTGTTGTGAATCCTATCTTTTAATTCTACTGCCTTACCAGCTAATCCATCGGCATTTGTGTATAACAATCTTAATGAGGCCCCATCCCCTGATCTTCTGTCATTATCTTCTTTATCTCCCCTTTGTCTGGAAGTATTCCGTAACGAAAATTTTTCTTCTCTTCTTCATTTCTTTCATCATTTAACCTTCTTGCCTCTTGCAACAAGTTTTTGATCTTTCCCATCTCTTCCTGTGTTCTGTATCGTCTAATGAACACTTCTTTGCATTCTTGAAGGTCTTTTAGACTTTTTTTTCTCAACAATATTTCCCTACATGTCTCCCCTCTCTCAAAGGTTACTTTTGTTGGTCTCGGCTTTCCTTCCCTCGAATATTTACCTAGTTGGTGTATGTTTACAATATCCTCAGGACCACATACTACTCCAAGCTTTCTTATCAGGTCTACAACCCTAGCTTTATTTTCTTCAAGTCTCCCCTGCCATGTTGGCTCCTGGGATTCACTTATGCCTGAGATTACCACTGTCTTCTCCTTATCAAGTGCCTGTCTGATGAGTGGGTTTGCCCTTTCCATCACAACGTCTTTCATTTTTTCGATTACTGTCTCTTTATAGTCAACTGTTTGTATGTTTTCCAGTGCCACCACCTTTACAGCCTCTTTTACTGCCACATTCCCCTTTAGTGCATCAGCAAAGGACGTTTTCATGGCATCATTTTCCATATTCAGCTCCTGGAACTCTTTTCTGAACTGTTCAATGTTTTCCTTAATCTGAACATTCCAAGCAGCAATCTCGTCTCTCTCAGAAGATAGCAGTGAACTAACATCTAATTCCTTTAGGTTGTCATTTAGCTGTTTGTTTTTATCTTCTTGATTAGAAATTCTAGATTCTAGTTGACTCTTTTCCCCTTCCAGCTTCTTTATTCTTTTTTCTAGTTCCTTTCTCTCC
>JAXCGZ010008443.1:0-2500 GCA_037179515.1 Halocaridina rubra
GGGACCATGATTTGGTCTCTTAATATATAACTGTATTTGAAATATGAGAATAAAAAAGGATTTGCTTTAGATCATGAAATTGTTATAATTTTCTCTTCAATAAAAACTTGGGTGTAATGCCCTTCCCGATCCTCTCATTAGGATTATGCAGGGGATATGTATTACAGTAAAAACACTGATATTCTTTAATCTATCTTATGTACACGTCCCTATTCCCATACTCTTTTTTTTTTTTACTTAATATTTTAATTTTTTTTAGTAGAATTACAGTGGAAAGAATGCATTTTTTAATATGTAATATGCCATCACAGATTAAGATGTGTAGTTGTATGTGTGAGTTGTATGTTGTATGTCTCTATGGCTGCTCTGTATTGTACAAGGCCTCTCCAAGTCAAGCCCAGCTTTATAGGCAGCATGACATCAAACTGGTGCAGTGTGCTCACAATAGCAGCTCTGTGTGGAATCAGCCTCATAGTTTTAATATAGTAATACATGCATTATGCCACATCAATTAATCATTGAGCCTTAAGTGGTAGAATGATTGGGTGGTTAGTGTACAGGACAATTTGATAGTACTTGGACAATGACGGATCCCGAAAAGCAACACGATGAGGTGGAATCTTACTTCAGCTTGGAAAAACTATCTACAGAGACTGTTCAAATACTGCAGCAAGCCAAGCCTACTGGGAGGATTGTTTAAGCAGAGATCCTTGTATGTCAGCATTGTGAAAGTGCGTGCTTGGATGGTCAGTTTATTTTCCAAAGAAACAAGCTTCTGCAAAATGTTGGGCCAGGTGTTTATTACCAGACCATTTCAGTTTGCCTTGTGTTTCTACAAAATTTATTCCATTGTTTTTTTTTTCATATATGAGCAGTGAGAGGACTACATCTCAATCAGTTAGGATATGGTTTATGAGTCAGATGCTGATGCAAATTTTATGAATCATCTCTGCATTGGTTTACCCCAGGTTTAGATAGACTATCACGCAAACCCGTTCCTCTACAGGAACGATTTCTTCCCTTTCCAACAGAGTCCAGAGTGTATTGATAACACTTTCACTTCATGCATTAATGACAAAGTAAAGCTAAATGGCACTGCATATACAACACTACCATCATGAGAACACTTCTCCTCTCATTGACATGCTGTTTAGAGTTTGGTTTCTATTTGGACAGACCCTGAATAATTTTAGGTCATGTATTGCATATATTACACATGTATTTGCATGGTAGAAATTATTATAAACTGTATAAGCCATGTTCTTACATACTACATGTATTTAAGGTATATATAATGCATACACTTGTATGTATTGTAAAGTTCGCAATGTGTATTTGTGTGTGCATGTTTAGAGCACATATATGACTGTGTATGTGTAATAGAAACATTAAGTACTTTCCTGTCTGTATGTCGTTTTAAGAACAGCCACATCGTTCAACGACCATATCTTGAATAGTGTCGAATTTAATCTTTTGGTCGTGGTCATAATATAGCATCTTCATGGGCGAAAGCTTACGCGCTCCGCAGCATGGACCATACCGGGCGCTACTGCTATTCATCTTCTGAATGAGGGCGCTGTGGGCATATTTTTGTGCATACAGATAAGGGCAGTCCCCGTTGCAGAAATTAGCGTCGTACAGCTTGGGAGCAACAATAAAATCCCATCCCATCTCAACAAAGTTGACTGTCAAAGGATATCGACAGCAACGTTTGGTGTCGTTCGAATTACAGAAGTTCCCACTGTTCCTGCGGGTCCTCGCCCGACTGTTCTCTTCGGTGTGGATCTCCAGCATTGGGGGCTGAAAATCAGTGTGGATTTTATTAATCACGAACATGGACACTATTAAAGACCATATTGCAGTATATATAATGATTTATCAGCAGAAATAATTGCTGGCCTCACTTACTTTTGAAGGGGACTCTGCAGGGTTTGTCACCGCCACTTGTCGACTATGCGAATCAAAAGCCTCAACAACCAGACCCAGATTCTCGGCTGGCTTGCTCAACCATTCTTGAAGAAGTTTGTACACGCGGATTTTCACCCAGTTCCCCTCATGGGCATCAAACCACTCGCGAACCGTCGTCATCTCCTATAACGGGAGAAAGAATAAAGAGAATTCAGATATAAATAAACGAAAGAGAGAGACGGAATGCATCAAGGGTCAAGAGAATTTTGCATAGGGCAGGGGGAAGTAGTTCCCCTGGGACATGAAGGTTAAGCATAGGACAGGGGAAAGAAGCTCCAATGGGGGGGTTATTGCTAGTGTATGGCTTGGGGGCTGGGATGGAGGTTTGTGAATTTTACATCGCCATTGTTACCAAATCCATCGACTTCACCGCACAATTAGCACCAATGTTAAGAGTAATGTGATACTAAAAGACTTCATAAGTAGATTATAGTGTGGTTACAGTTGCTCTTCCCTCCCTCAATGCATTTGCTACATTGTGGCATATATATTTACTTCTTTCTATCTGTCTATCTATCTATATGTCTGTCTT
>JAXCGZ010008443.1:7500-25000 GCA_037179515.1 Halocaridina rubra
TCAGATTTCTTACTTTTTCTTGTGCTTTTTATCTTATTCATTTCTTTTTATTTATTTCCATATTTCCTTCTTATTTCATTTTTTTAATGAGTGTGACTCTGGGACAGGCAAAAAAAAACTGCCCTCATCAATAAAAGCCAGAGGAAGAAGAAAGCACCAAGACGGAGGAAAAGAAAAGGTCATGGACCTACCTGAGATGAAGCAATGATACACAAAGGAAAACAAAAAACTGAAAGAATAGTCAAAGTACTGAGGACCTAGAGATATGGCAGGATTAGGCCCTGGGCTGACGAGAGATCCTCTTTTTGAAGGAAGATAGGCTATAAGAATTAGGAAAGGCGGAAGGAGGAAGAGAGTTCCAGAGAATGGAGGTAGATGGGAAGAAGCAGTCACTGTACCGACCCATCCGCGATCTACAAATCTCCACACAGTACCTGTGAGACAAGGCCTCTTGGCGAGTGTTATGCAGCCTTGGCAGTAGAGCAGGGATGCAACTCGTCAACTCATCAGAGCAGCGATGGAACTAGTAGCGATAGAAAAGAGAAAGGGATGATACCTTACGGCAAAGAGAAAGAGAATCCTGATTAAAAGAAAAATAAGATTCATTAATGACTGGCTGCTTTAGATTCAACTCTAGCAAGGAGATAAGTATAAGAAGAAGCACCCCAGTTATGCGAGCAGTATTCTAAGCAGGGACGGATAAGGTCTTTATAGGTTTTAAGTAACTGTAAAGAGGAAACGTAATGACGAAAACGAAACAGAACCCCCATTTTTTTGGATGCAGATTTAGAAATTTGGATTACGTGATTCCTCCAAGACAAGTTAGAGGCTATCTGGATTACTAATTTGCTGATAGAATTATAGGGGTAAATTTCGTTAGTTTCGAACACAATGAGGCTATCAGGAGAAAAAGAAGATAAAAAGATAGCCAGAAACTGGGTCTTGGAGGCATTAAATTTAACGAAGTTTTGAGTGCCCCACTCAGAAACCCTGAGCAAATCGGAGTTGAGAGTAGAAGAAAGAGTGATACGAGATTGATTACGAGTAGCAGATGAAGGTTGTGAAGAGTAGGCAGAGGGAAAATAAAGGGTAGAATCGTCGGCAAAGGTGTGAAGAAGAGAGGAACATGGGGATTGAAGAAAATCATTGATGAAGAGAAGGAACAGAGTAATTGAAAGAAAAGAGCCATGTGGAACACCACTGGTAACAGGAAATGGGCTAGATATTGCATCGTCAACAACAACAGATATAAAACAGTCAGAAAGAAAACTGGAAATCAGAAAACAAAAAGAAGGGATAAATCCATAGGCAGGGACTTTGAACAACAGAGCCTTGTGCCAGACTCTGTCAAAAGCTTTAGAGATATCAAGGGCGACAACAAAGGATTCCCCATAGATCCTCAGAGAAGATGACCATACATGAGTAAGATAGGAGAGAAGGTCACCAGTGGATCCTGCCTTGTGGAAGCCATACTGGTGACCAGAATTAGTGAGTTAGATTCAAGTCATTTCAGAAAGTGAGCATTGGGCAAAGTTTCAAAAACTTTAGCAATAGAAGAGGTTAGGGCAATACGTTGGTTGTTTGAAGGAATAGAGCGGTCACCCTTCTTAAGAACAGGGTGCACTAAAGCATGTTTCCAAGACGAAGGATAGATATTGATGACAGAATGAGGTGAAAAAGACAGCAAAGAACGGGAACTATATCATCAGTAAACTCCTTAAGGTACCTTGCAGGGATACCATTGTGACCAGATTACTAGTTCACCTTAGTGAGCAAAGAACCTGAAGAAAGGTTAAGGGAGGGCATAGGGTTAGAGGGGATAAAATTTGAGGGACAGGAGCACTGGAATCGTTTACAAAACAGTAGGCAGAAAAACGAAAGCCATTGAGAGTGGTTTTGTCAGTGGGAGAGTAAGCTATAGAACCATCAGAAAGAATGAGAGGGGAAAGCTTGAGTTACAAAAGTTTTTGGAGAGATTTTTAGCTAAGGACCAGAAACATTTGTCAGTGGGAGAGGAGTAAAGGTCATCAACTTTCCTTCTTATAAACGAAGCCTTAGACCTTCGAATCTAAGCAGCACAGAAATTCCTAGCTACTATAAAAGCAGAGCAAATTAAATCAGAAAGAGAGGCTTGGTACAACTGGTGTGCCTGATCCCTTGCCTGAATAGCCATGGAGCAGGCACGGTCAAACCAAGGATTAAGGGGGAGAGAAAGTTTTCGTAGAACAGCGATGTATGCCTCTATTCCCGAGGTTATGATCTCAGCACCTTTTAGGGCTACCTGATCAGGGTTGCAAGACCGAAAGCAGTAGTCACCCCATGGGAAGTCAAAGATGAAGTTGCACAAATCTTCATATAAAGGGTCTTGTAGACTTAAATAAGACTGTCCAGGACAGTTTGATGTTAAGACTTCCTTCAGTTACAGTTTTCTTTCTATGCCTACATCAAAACCGAAAATTCATGGATATTTATTACATATTTCATATTATCCCTTCACTTCTGACAAGTCACAATAATCTCCATCTCTTTTTCTTTATGTTTTCTTTGTGCCCAGGCCCGATGAGGGTGGATTGTGACACCATCCTGGTGTCACAATCATAAAGAAAATAAAGAGCCAAAGGCATCGCTTAGTAGGAGAGATTGGTGAAGGGGGAGCAAAAATGGAAGAGGATGAGCTCACAGAGTGGTCAGATTTACCAAGAGGGGAATGCACAGAAGAGTAGCTTGAATGGTTAGAAGCAAAAAATAAGTCAAGAGTGTTGGCTGCATGTTCGTGCCAATCGGGAACACAAGTAGAATGTTTTATAATTTGCTCCAGATCGTGATTAATAGAGAAAACAAGGGCCTCACTTCCTCCAACATCAGTGCGAGCAGAGTTAGGCCACTCAATGTGGTGTACATTGAAGTCTCCAATATACAGAACTTGGGCATGTAGGTGAGAAGATAGCAAGGGCACATCCCAAGAGGACAGATATTCAAAGAAAGACACAAAGTCAGTGGAGTTTGGAGAACAGTAGCAGAAGCAAAGGAATATAGTTGTAGTGGAGAGATAGATTTTCAGTCAGAGAACATCAAAGTCAGGAGATTCAAGGTCCATGAGCCTTGCAATAGGGGTGTTAATGTTGCGGTAGGCACAGATCTCGCCTTTAAACCGAAAACGAGAATACAGGTTATAGTGAGTTGTTTGAAATGGGTCAGTGGAAGCATGGCTACACAGTTGAGTTTCAGAGAGAAGAAGGAGGTTAGGGAGGGAAGTACCCAAGTTTTGTTCCACAGACGAAGATTGGAGTTCAGACCACGAATGTTAGAAATGTGAGGAGTGAAAGAAGCAGATGTATCAAGAGGTGCAAGGTTAAGGGCAGAACCATTACTACCACCAAGCGTGTCTACCCTCACTCCAGTAGTGGAATCAACAAGATCCCCGAAGATTCTTAGCACCCCTCTTTTCCGGGTACTGGGGACCATAAGCTGTGGACCTTCCAAAATATAGCTAATATGAGGAAAAAGTAGGCAAAAAGAAACAGATATGGGGAGCGTTGTGACTTATCAAATGTAATGGGATAGCAAGAGAAGCGTAACGAATACACCAGCATATTTGGTGTAGATGTAGGCATAATTAAAGAATCGTCCTGAAGGAAGACTTAACCCGGGGCTGTCTGGCCCAGTCCTTGTTGAATCCGTAATACCTTCAGTCGTAGTATTTCAACAGACTCCTGGTGCCAAGGCCAACCTACTAAGCATTTTATTCATCTTCTTCATTTCTTCTCATGCAAACGGTATTTTTTTCTTATTCTATTCATCTTATTCCTTTCTTTTCGTTTATTCTCGCCTTTTTCTCTTAATCTATCCATCTTAATCATTTCTTTCATTCTATTGATGAGTTTTTTCATATTTTATTCATCTTATTTTCTTTTCATTTATTTCCATATTTTTTTACATCTCTTGCATATTCTTTCATGATATTGACATGCGTTGCTTTATACCATCTGCTTCTCTTCCACTTATTTTCATATATTTTTTTTTCTTTCTCTTAATTTCCGTATTTTTATCTCATTCTTTTTTGCATATTTTATTCTTCCATTTGTTTTCTTAATTTCTATATTGTCATCTTCCTATTTCTTTTTTTCCCTTATTTTTGCCTTTTCTACTTATTCAGGAATTCCTTATTTTTATCTTATTCTCATTTTTTGCATTTTCATCTCATCCGAAAATGCTGTATATTTATTTTATTCTATTTTTTTTTCTTTTTTCACTTCCCTCTTATTCAGCAATTCCGTATTTTTATGATATTCTCGTTTTTTTCCAGTTTCTTTTTATACGGAAATTCTGTAATAGTGTCTTTATATATATATATATATATATATATATATATATATATATATATATATATATATATATATATATATATATACACATATATATATATATATATATATATATATATATATATATATATATATATATATATATATATATATATATATATATATATATATATATATATATATACGCATAGACACAAAAGCCGCTGGACTCAGGGGAGATTCCAAAATGCTGAAAACAAGTGAATGTGATACCTATCTTCAAAAAGAGAAGGAGGGATACAACTCTAAACTATAGATGCTTCCTTGACCACCATAGTTTGCATAGTTATGGAGAAACCACTAAGAAAACACATTTCTCATCACCTGGAATATTTCAACGTTTTGTCAGTGAGACAACATGGCTTCAGAGAAGGTAGATCAGCAGGAACAAGCTTATTACAATTTTATGATGAGATAAGCCGAATCTTACAGGAAAGAGAGGGCTGAGTAGATTGCATATTCCTAGACTTCCACGAAGCATTTGACACGGTCCCACGCGGGAGACTTATTAAGAAGCTGCAAGCAATGGCGAGAAAAGGTGGAAATGTCTTTGAATGAATAAAATCTTACTTAGAAGGAAGGGAACAGAGGGTTAGAGTAAGACACTCAGTACCTGACTAAAGAAAAGTTTGTAATGGTGTTCCAGAGGGTTCATTTTTAGGGCTACTTTTGTTCCTTGTATATGTAAACGAACATCCAATGTGTAAATTCATTCACGAATATGTCTGCAGATGATGCAAAGATTGTGAAAAAAATAAGAAACGAGAACAATGACAGAAAACTTCAGGAAGATCTAAATAGTGTGCATGAGTGGTCAGAAATGTGGATAATGAAATTCAACACTTCTGAATTTAAGGTAATGAGAATAAGGTACAAGTGCAAGAAGGCCAAAGCTTGACTACTCGGTGACAGGAGCAGAACTTCAAAAGACAGAGAATGAGAGAGATCTAGGAGTAAACATACTGGCCGATTTGTCTCCAGAAACGCACAAAAATGGCATAGTAAGGGCACCATATGCTTTCTTAGCAAATGTAAGGAGAGCATTCAGGTACATGGACAAGAAAATGTTCAGAAATATTTATGTAACTTATGTGAGGCCAAAGCTTGAATATGCAGCACACTTTTGGAATCCACCTTTGAAAAAACACGTATAAGCTGGAAAAAGTTCAAAGACATGCCACGAGACCCTTTCCCTGAAATACGCAACCTCAGTAATGAGGAGAAGCTGGGGGAATTAAACTGACCATCACTCGAAGCTAGAATAATTTCAGGGGATCTGATGATGGTTTTTAAATTCCTTCATGGTTATGACAGATTGTATAGGGATAGATATTTTGATATGGCTGGCACTAGAACTAGAGGTCATAGTTTGAAGCTTTGTAAGAAAACCTCTTTGCTGGATGTAAGGAAGTACTTTTTTAGAGTAAGAGTAGCTGATGACTGGAATTCGCTAAGCGAGGAGGTAGTTAATGCTAATTCAATCCATAGTTTTGAGGACAAGTTTGAAGTATTACTAAGTACAAAATGGAACCGACAAGGAGACGGGAAGTTAGGAGCTTGGGGCTCTTTCCCACAAGCACAATTAGGTAAGTACACACACACACACACACACACACACACACACACACACACACACACACACACACACACACACACACACACACACACACACACACACACACACACACATATATATATATATATATATATATATATATATATATATATATATATATATATATATATATATATATATATATATATATATATATATATATATATATATATATATATATATATATATATATATATATATATATATATATATATATATATATATATATATATATATATATATATATATATACATATATATTTATATATATATATATATATATATATATATATATATATATATATATATATATATATATATATATATATATATATATATATATATATATATAAAACCAAAGAAGCACATTACATATGTGAAAACATGAATAATTTTTTACCCCGACCGGGACTTGAATCTAGGACTTATAATTACAAAGACAAGGCGCTACCAACTACACCACAGAAAGTTAAAAGGAATCAGACCTTATAGCTTGTATCTGCCATACTTAGGAATGAACGCATTCTATCTGAATGCCACTATGTTCATATTACAGATTCCCCAACCTCACTCGTGGCTTCAATTTCGCATTTAATTCAACTCACAATCTCATTTGGGCCCAACAATAACAAAATAGCACATTACATATGTGAAAACATTAATCATTTTTTACCCCGACCAGGTTTTCACATATGTAATGTGCTTATTTGGTTATTGTTGGGCCCGAATGAGATTGGGAGTTGAATTAAATGAGAAAATGAAGCCACGAGTGAGGTTAAGGAATCTGTAATATGAACATAGTAGCATTCAGATAGAATGCATTCATTCCTAAGTATAGCAGATATAAGCTATAAGGTCTGATTCCTTTTAACTTTCTGTGGTGTAGTTGGTAGTTCCTTGATTTTGTAATTATAAGTCCTAGGTTCAAGTCCCGGTCGGGGCATATATATAGATATATATATATATATATATATATATATATAATATATATATATATATATATATATATATATATATATATATATATATATATATATATATATATATATATATATAACCAAAGAAGCACATTACATATGTGAAAACATGAATAATTTTTTACCCCGACCGGGACTTGAATCTAGGACTTATAATTACAAAGACAAGGCGCTACTAACTACACCACAGAAAGTTAAAAGGAATCAGACCTTATAGCTTGTATCTGCCATACTTAGGAATGAACGCATTCTATCTGAATGCCACTATGTTCATATTACAGATTCCCCAACCTCACTCGTGGCTTCAATTTCGAATTTAATTCAACTCACAATCTCATTTGGGCCCAACAATAACAAAATAGCACATTACATATGTGAAAACATTAATCATTTTTTACCCCGACCAGGTTTTCACATATGTAATGTGCTTATTTGGTTATTGTTGGGCCCGAATGAGATTGGGAGTTGAATTAAATGAGAAAATGAAGCCACGAGTGAGGTTAAGGAATCTGTAATATGAACATAGTAGCATTCAGATAGAATGCATTCATTCCTAAGTATAGCAAATATAAGCTATAAGGTCTGATTCCTTTTAACTTTCTGTGGTGTAGTTGGTAGTTCCTTGATTTTGTAATTATAAGTCCTAGGTTCAAGTCCCGGTCGGGGTAAAAAATTATTCATGTTTTCACATATGTAATGTGCTTATTTGGTTTTTGTTGGGCCAGAATGAGATTGAGAGTTGAATTTAATGCGAAAATGAAGCCACGAGTGAGGTTGGGGAATCTGTAATATGAACATAGTGGCATTCAGATAGAATGCGTTCATTCCTAAGTATAGCAGATATATGCTATAAGGTCTGATTCCTTTTAACCTACTGTCGTGTAGTTGGTAGCGCCTAGACTTTGTAATTATAAGTCCTAGATTCAAGTCCCGGTCGGGGTAAAAAATGATTCATATATATATATATATATATATATATATATATATATATATATATATATATATATATATATATATATATATATATATATATATATATATATATGCATTCACACACACACACACACATATACATATATATATATATATATATATATATATATATATATATATATATATATATATATATATATATATATATATATATATATATATATATATATATATATATATATGTATATATATATATATATATATATATATATATATATATATATATATATATATATATATATATGCGTGTGTGTGTGTGTGTGTGTGTGTGCTTGTATGTGTATGTGCATAGATGGGTGTCATGCTGAATGTTTGTCAAAAGGTGGTGAGGCATTAGTAGAATGGATGGTTAGGATGTTGAATGTATGCTTCAGGAAAGGAAGGGTCCCAAGTGATTGGAGGAGTGCATGTGTAGTTCCACTTTACAAATGGAAAGGAAATAAGTATGAGTGTAGTCTGTATGGAAGAGTGTTAATCGAGGGAATTATGAAAGGTACTGAGAAATCGATTGGGGAAAAATAGTGTGGGTTCAGGAGAGGAAGATGATGTGTGGATCAGGTGTGTGCAGTAAGACAGGTGTGTGAGAAGTTCTTGAAAAAGGTAGGGTTTTATTGACTTAGAGAAAGCATATGACATGGTAGATAAATGGGGTTCTGGAGTGTGTTGCAACTGTATGGAAAAAGTGGAAGTTTGTTGGATGCGGTGAAGAATTTTTACATGAATAGTAGAGCTTGTGTGAAAGTTGGGAATGTTATGAGTGATTGGTTTGAGGTGAATGTAGGGTTACATCAAGGTTATGTAATGTAGCCATGGTTGTTTAATGTGTAGATGGACTGAGTGGCAAAGTAAGTAAATGAAAGAGTATTAGACAGAGTCTTGGAACTAGTGGGTAAGGATGGAAGGATGTGGAAATTGAATTAGTTGCTATTTGCAGATGATACTGCAATGGTGGCTGATACTGTGAATGAACTGAATCATTTGGTGCCGGAGAATATTGTTAAAATTAAAGTCATAAGGTGCACGAGGAATGTTAATATTGGCAGATTGAATGTAGGAGTGAATGGGGAGTTGCTTGAAGTTGAGAGTTTTAAGCATCCGGGGTCGCATGTATTAAGGAGTGGACGAGTAGACGTAGAGGTAAATCACAGAGTGAAGGAAGCAAGTAAATGCCTAGATGGGTTGAAAAGTGTCATGAGAAATAGATATTTGGGAATGAATGCAAATAGAAGAATATATGAAGGTGTGCTTGTACCGACAGGATTGTATGAAGCAGAGACTTGGAATGCAAGAGACTATGAATGGAACAAGTTGACTGTAATGGAGATGAGGTGTTTGAGAAGTATGATTGGTGTATCTAGAATAGACAAAGTAAGATATGAGGATGTCAGGCAGAGAACTGGTGTTGGAATGAAGCTGTTGGATAGGTTAGATCAGAGAGTGTCGAGTTGGCTTGGACACATGGATAGGATGAGTGATGGACGAATAGTGAAGAGAGTGTGGACAGCAGAGGTGATTGGAGTTAGGTCAAGCGGGAGACCTAGAATGAGATGGATGGATAGCGTGAAAAGAGCACTGAATGCATGTGGAATGTCAGTGGAACAGGTAAGAGTGCGTGCAAGAGATTGGAATGAGTGGAGGATGATTGTGCATAGATGGCGAGGGCCAAAGGGATTTCTCGCACCTGCTAGCTCAGTGAATTGTGATGGGTGGGTATAAGGGGAGTTGCCATGCCATGTGATGAAGCGGTGGGGGTAAACCAACTGCAGCTGTTGGGCCTAATTGTAGAATATCCATGCCCACCTATCTTGTGGATGGCCCAAGCAGGGTGGAAGAGGGGGAGATGTGCTAACCCTTTATCCCCAAGGAGCTTAAAGGAGTGGTTCAGATATGTGTGGATCGTGGTGAATGCGCATATCTTGGCTCGGCCGCCCCCTTTGCAAGGGGGAATGAGGCATGTATATATATACATATATATATATATATATATATATATATATATATATATATATATATATATATATATATATATATATATATATATATATATATATATATATATATTTATATATGTATATATATATATATATATATATATATATATATATATATATATATATATATATATATATATATATATATATATATATATATATATATGTGTGTGTGAATATATATATATATATATATATATATATATATATATATATATATATATATATATATATATATATATATATATATATATATATATATGTGTGTGTGTGTGTGTGTGTGTGTGTGTATATATATATATATATATATATATATATATATATATATATATATATATATATATATATATATATATATAAACACACGCACACACACATATACATGGCCCCATTCCTCCTTTTAATGCAAGGGCACGAAGAAAATATTAATACGAAGAAAAATTGAAAGGCTTAGGACAAGGCAGATATAGGGGAGTGACACAAAATTGGAATAGAACAGGCTGAAAAAATAGTCGAGGTACAGAAGACTAGAGATATGGTAGGAAGCCCCTTAGATGACGATAGATCTGCTTTTTGAAGGAAGTTAGGCTATAAGAATTAGGGAAGGCAGAAGGAGGAAGAGAGTTCCAGAGTTTGGAGGTGGATGGGAAGAAGCAGTCACTGCACTGACCAATATGCGAGCTACAAATTTTCACACAGTACTTGTGAGATAAGGCCGCTCATCAAGTGTTACGTGACTTCGGCAGTGGGGGAAGGGTGCAACTTACCAACTCATCAGAACAGCGATGGAGGTAAAAGCGCTAGTAAAGGAAAAGTGATGATACCTTACGGCAAAGAGAAAGAGATTCCAGATTAAAAGTAAGTGAAATGTCATTGATAAGTCAGACTACCTCAGATTCAACCCTGTCAAGAGTATAAGGGTATGAAGAAGCACTCTAGATGTGCGTGCAGTATTGTAAGCAAGAACGGATGAGAAATTTATAGATTTTATGTAACTGAGAAGAGAAGAAGTAATGACGAAAATTAAACATCCCCCAATTTTTTGGATGCAGATTTAGAAATTTGGAATATGTGATTCTTCCAAGACTAGCTAGAGGCTATCTTGATTCCTAATATGTTAATAGAATTAAGGGGATAAATTCTGTTACTATCGAAGACAATAGGGCTATCAGAAGAAGATAGATAGATAACCAGACACTGTGTGGTAGAGGTATTAAATTGAAAAAATTTTGGGTACCCCAATCATATACACTCTGCAAATTGGATTTCAGAGTAGAAGAAAGAGTGATGCAAGACTGATTGCGAGTGGCAGATGAAGGGTGTGAAAAAACTGCAGAGGAAAAATGAAATGTAGGATCGTCGGCAAAGGCGTAGAGAAGAGATGAGGATGGGGACTGAAGAAGATTGTTGTTGAAGAGAAGGAACAGAGTATGTGAAAAAACAGAACTCTGGAATACCATTGGTAAAAGGGAATGATCTAGATGTTGCACTGTCAACAACCACAAATATAAAATGGTCAGAAAGAAAATTGGAAATCAGACAACAGAGAGAAGGGGTAGAGCCATAAGCAGGGAGTTTGACCAACAGACCCTTGTGCCAGACTCTGTCAAAAGCCTTAGAAATATCAAGAGTGATGACAAAGGATTCTCCATAGCCTCAGAGAAGATGAACGTACATGAGTAAGATAGGACAGGAGGTCGCCAGTGGATCTTGCCTTGCAGAAGCCGTACTGGTGATCATAGATAACCGAGTTTGATTCAAGATGTTTCAAGAAGTGAGAACTGAGCAAAGTTTTTAATTCTTTAGCGATAGCAGGTGTTAGGGCCATAAGTCTGTAGTTTGAAGGAAGAGAACAGTCACCAGTTGTAGGAACGGGATGAACTAAAGCATGCTTTCAAGATGAAGAATAGATACTGGTTGAAATAATGTGGCAAAAAAGATGGCAAAGCACGGGAGCCGGTTCATCTGTAAACTCCTTAAGGAATCTTGCAGGGATTCCATCGGGGCCGAATGCCTTGTTCATCTTTAGCAAGCAAAGAACCTTATGAACTTTGTGTGAAGTAGGAATAAAGGAAGGCATAAGGTTGGAGAAGGGTAAATTGCTTACAGAAGAGTTGGCAGAAAAATGAGAGCCAAAACAAGTGGCTTTTTCTGTAGGAGATTAAGCTATAGAATAATCAGAACAAATGAGAGGGGAAAATCTTGAGTTACAGAAGTTTTTGGAGAGGTTATTGGCTAAGAACCAGAAATATTTATCAGTGGGAGAGAAGTTAAGGTCATCAACAATCCTTCTAAAGAAGGAAGCTTTAAACCTTCGAATCTGAGCAGTACAACAATTCCTAGCTGTAACAAATGCAGAGCAAGTTAAATCAGAAGGGGGGAATTGGTACGACTGGTATGCCCGATCGCTGGCCTGAATAGCCATGGAGCAGGCAAGGTCAAACTCAGAATCCGGGGGGAGAGAAACTTTTCATAGAGAAAGGGATGAATGCCTCCATTCCCAAAGTTATGATCTTGACAATTTTTAGGGTACCTGATCAGGGTTGTGGGTCCAAAAACAGTAGTCATCCTATGGGAAGTGAAAGAGAAAGTTACACAAATCATCGCGTTGAGTATTCTTAAAGTACCAGAGGTGGCACTGAGTAGAAGGAATTGGTGGGGGGGGGAGCGAAATGCAAAGAGATGGAGATCTCGGAGTGATCAGATTTACCAAAATGGGAAAAAACAGAATAAGAATATCTTGAAGGATTAGAAGTAAGAAATAGGTCAAGAGTGTTAGCTGCATGTGAACGCGATGGTGTCCCTGCAAGGTTCTTTAAGGAGCTTGCAGATGAACTGGCTCCCATGCTATGCTGTCATATTTACCTCATTCTCTCAATCAATATCTATCCTTCAGTTTGGAAACATACTCTAGATAAACCTGTTCCTAAGAAAGGTGACTGCTCTATTCCTTCCAACTACTGACCTATTGTCCTAACCTCTGATATAGCTAAAGTATTAGAAACTTTCTTCAGTTCTCACTTTTTGAAATGTCTTGAATTTAACTCACTTATCTCCAATCACCAGTACGGCTTCAGCAAGGCAAATTTCACTGGTAACCTCCTGTCTTTTCTTACAAATGTATGGTCATCTTTTCTGAAGACCTTTGGGGAATCCTTTCTTGTCACCCTTGATATATATAAGGCTTTTGACAGAGTCTGGCACAAAACTTTGTTGGCCAATCTCCCTGCCTATGGCTTTACCCTTTCTCTCTGTTCTCTGAAGTCCAGTTTTCATTCTGACCGTTTCATATCTGTGGTTGTTGATGGCGCAACATCCAGCTCATTCCCTGTTACCAGTGGTGTTCCACAGGTATCTGTTTTTTCACCTACTCTGTTCCTTCTCATCATCAACAATCTACTTTAATGATCTTCCTCCTCTCTGCTCCACACATTTGCCAACGATTCCACCTTTCATTTTTCCTCTACCTACTCTTCACAACCTTCATTTTCTACTCGTAATCAATCTCATATCACTCTTTCTTCTACTCTCAACTCAAATTTGCAGAGGGTATCTGAGTGGGCCATGCAATATTTTGTTAAATTGAATGCCTCCAACACACATTTTATGGTTATCTCTTTATCTTCTCCTCCTGATAGCTCTATTGTCTTCGAAACAAATTAAAATTACCCTTTTAATTCTGTTAACATATTAGTAATCCAGATAGCCTCCAACTTGTCATGGAGGAATTACTTAATAGAGTTTTCTAAATCTGCATCCAAAAAATTGGGGGTTCTGTTTCATTTTCGTCGTTATTTCTCCTCTTCTCAATTACTTTAAATCTATAAATGTCTTAACCGTCCACTACAGTACTGCTCGCACATCTGGGGTGCTTTTTCTTATACTTATCTCCTTGAAAGGGTTGACTGTAAGGCAGTCAGATTCATTAGTGACCCTTCTCTTACTTTTAAAGTGGATTCTCTTTTTCTTCACTGTAAGTTATCATACATTTCTCTTTTCTATGGCTACTACTTCCATTGCTACTCTTATGAGTTGGCGAGTTGCATTCCTTCCTCACTGACAAGGCTGCATAACACTCGCCAAGCAGCCTCGTCTCACAAGTACTGTGTGGAGATTTGTAGCTCACAGATTCCTCAGTGCAGCAACACCTTCTTTCTCTTCACCTCCAGACTATGGAACTCTCTTCCTCCTACTGTCTTTCCTAATTCTTATAGCCTATCTTCCTTAAAAAATGGATCTGTCGTCATCTCAGAGCCTAATCCTGCTATATCCCTAGGTCATCAATACTTCGACTATTCTTTCAGCTCGTCCTTTTCCTATTGTGTATCATTCTTTTATGTCTACCTTGTCCTTAACATTCTATTTTTTCTCCGTCTTAATGATTTCCTGGTGCCCGGGCCTGATAAGGGCAATTTTCTTGCCTGGTCCAGTCTCGCACTCATAAAATAAAAATGCTCGTGGCGATTGGGAACACAAGTAGAATGTTTGAAAATCTGCTCCAGATTGTGAGTATTAGAGAAAGCAAGGGCCTCATTACCTCCCACATCCGTGTGAGAAGAATTAAACCACTCAGTGTGGTGCACATTGAAATCTTTAATATAGAAAACTTCAACATGTGAGTGAGAAAGTAGCAAGGACTCATGGCAAGAGGACAGATATTCAAAGAAAGACACATAGTTTGTGGCATTAGAAGAGCAAGAGCAGAAGCAAAGGAATATAGTGGTAGTGGAGGGATAGATCTTCAACCAGAGAACATCTTAGTCAGGAGGCTCAAGGTCCATGAGCCTTGCAATAGGGGTGTTAGTGTTGCAGTAGGCACAGACCACACCTTCGGAGCAGAAATGAGAATACAGGTTGTAGTGAGAGATATGAAATGGGTCAGAGGAAGCATGGCTAGACAGCTGGGTTTCAGAAAAGAGGGGGGCTAGGGAGGGATATACCCAAGTGCTGTTCCACAGATAAAAGATTGAAGTTCAGACCACGAATTTTTGAAAAGTGAAGCGTGAAAGAAGCAGATCTCTTAGGAGGTGCAAGATTAAGGGCAGAACTATTACTACCACCAAGCATGTCTACTCTCACACCAATAGTGGAGTCAACAAGACCCCCGGAGATTCTTAGCACCCCTCTATACTGGGTACTGGGGACAATAAGCTGAGGAGCAAAAACCCTTGGAGATAAAGGGTTGCCACATTTCCCTCCCTTCCATCCTGCTTGGGTTACCTACAAGGTTGGCAGGCAAGGATATTCTACAATGAGACCGGGCAACTGCAGCTGGTGTGCCCCCACTGCTTCATCATAGAGCAACTCCCCTCACACCTGTCCAGCACAGTTCGCCGAGCTAGCAGGTGCAAGAAATCCCTTTGGCCCGCATCATCTATACACAATATTCCTCCACTCTTTCTTATATCGTGCACGCTCTCTTCCCTGCTCCAGTGACTTTCCACGTGCATCAAATGCACTTTTCACTCAGTTCATCTATCTCTCTTTTCATGTGTCCAAACGAACTCAGTACTCTCTGATCTTTGCCTGATCTCATTTCTTTCTCTATCTATATTAGATACACCAGTCACACTTCTAAACACCTCATTGCCATTTCACTCAACTTGTTCTTTTCATCATCTCTTTTATTCCAACTCTCTGCTCCATACAATTCTATCAGCACAATCACACCTTCATATATCCTTCTCTTTGTCATTCCCAAATATATATTTTTCATCACACTTTCCAACCCACCTAGACATTTACTTGCTTCCTTCACTTTATGACTTACCTCCGTATCTACTCATCCATTCCTTGATACGTGCAACCCCATACACTCCTACATTCAATCTGCCAACATTAACACTCCTTGTGCATCTCATGACTTTACTATTACCAATAGTCAACCGCAACTTCCTTCATTCACACACCCGAACAAACTCAGTCACCAATTGATTTAGCTCATTCACAGTATCAGCCACCAGTGCTGTGTTATCCGCGAATAGCAATTTATTCAATTTTCAAAATCTTCCATACCCACACACTAATCTAACCCTCTGTCTAATACTCTCCCAATTATTCCCTTATCATTTCATCCAAATATAAATCAGGCAACCATGGCAAGTTTACACAACCTTGACATAACTCTAAATTTACCTCAAACCTATCACTTATGCCATTCTCGATTCTCACACATCCTCTACTGTACATGCAAAAACTCTTCACCGAATTCAACAAACTTCCACTTATTCCATAGAGTCGCAAATCACTCCACAACGTCTCTCTATCAAGCTTGTCAAATGCTTTCTCTAAGTTCATAAAAGCCCAAAGAGTTTTCTTACGTATCTCTCAGATATTATCACATCCTTTTCCTCCCCTGAAGCCGCACTGTTCTTCCTCAGTCAATCTCTCAGTACTTTTCCTAATTCTCTTGATTAAAACCATTCCATATACCTTACCTACTACACTCAATAACTAATTCCTCTAAAAGTACTACGTTCATACTTATCTCCTTTCCCTTTATAAAGTGTAACTACAAATACACTCCTCCAATCAACTGGGAGCCTCCCTTTCCTAAAACATACATTCAAGAACCTAACCACCCATTCTACTAATGGCCTCTAATCATTTCAAAAGCATTCCACATGATACCCATCTATCCCTGGTGCTTTACCTTCTTTCATGCTCTCTATGCCAAATGTACCTTCTCTTTTGTTATTTATACATCGTTCTCCTCACACAACATTGGCATTCTCCCTTCACTTCCCAAAGCCACAATTTCTGCCTCTTTATCATCTTCAGCAATTAGCAGTGCCTTGAAATACTCTGCTCATTTCTCTCTCACCACTATTTTGTGTACTAGCAATTGCCCATCTGCTCCTTTCACTCTCCTCGCCTAGCCATACTCACCTTTTAGCACTCTTTTCACTTCCCTCCAAAACATCTTTTTATTCTTTTCAAAATTCTCAGACAAGCTCCATCTCCATCTTACGTCTGATTCTCTCTTTGCCTTGCTCACCACACGTTTCGCTAGCCTCCTCTTTATGCTATTCTTTTCATATGCTTCTACATTACCTATCTGCAACCATACCTCAAATGCCTCCTTCTTTTCAGCCACTGCTGCACTCACCTTCTCATTACACCATTCACTACCTTCCCTTCTACTTCCACCTGTTAGTCTCTTTTCACACATTGCCTCTGCACACTTTACAACTTCCTCCTAGAAACAACTCCATTCTTGTTCCACTCCCTAATCCACTTTTTCTTTTACTACATTCCACACATTCCTCAAACTACCCTTATGCTCACTGTCTTTCTGTTTCTTATTCAATTCACTTATTTTTAGAACCTCTCTTCCTCTCTCGCTATTCCTCTTTCAACACTTTTCTCCCACTCTCACTTTACTTTCCACTAAATAATTATAAAATATTCCACCACTAGCGCTCACAGTACCTGTGAGACGAGGCCGCTTGGCGAATGTTACACTACCTCGGAAGCAGAGGAGGAGAGCAACTCGCCAAGTCATCATAGCAGCGATGGAAGTAGAAACGCTAGAAATGAGAAAGGGATGATACCTTACGG
>JAXCGZ010008444.1:0-15000 GCA_037179515.1 Halocaridina rubra
CCCCCCGTGTTGCTTCATGTACATGCTGAGAAAGGAAATTGTCTTCTACTACTTCCAAAAACTCCTTAGAGCTACTATCACCTGTTATGGTTTCCCAGTTAATATGTCTAAAATTAAAATCGCCTACAATGCAAACTCTATTTGACCTGCTCACTTTAGAAATTTCATCGTATATAACTTGCGACTCTATATTATCTAGATCAGGTGGTCTGTAGACTACTCCTACAACTAGACTTTCTATATTATTTTAAATTTCAACCCATAAGGTTTCTGAATTTAGATTTGTCTTAATTCCAGACTTAATGCAGCTTCTGAGGCTATCTTTAATATACATAATTACCCCTCCCCCTCTTTTATCTGCACTACGATCAGCATTATAAAGTTTATATCCTGTAATTATGTACTCAGCTTTAAGGTGTTTGCTTTCTAATTTAATCCAACTTTCACTAATGCATATTATATCCGGTCTCTCACTACATACTATGGCTCTCAGTTCTTCTATCTTGTTACCTAAACTACGGCTATTTGTATAATATACTTTTAAACTTTCTCTAGCTTCACCCTTCTTGTGGCTATTCTTTTTGTTAATATTTGTTCTATGTAACAAATGGTTCTTATCCTTAGACTCCCAGTTATTTGACCCACTATTTACTGAACCCTTACTGACTAATTTCTCTGCACAAGTATTAATCATTTCATTATTTGTGTCTAACAAAACCCCCCTACCTCTCTGTCTATCATACCAGCCAATACCGAGACACCTGAATTAGAAAGATGCACTCCATCCCTTGCATACATATGCTTACGACTAGTGAAGTGATCCCACCCGTCTATAAAACCTATATTATTCTCCCGACAGAAGACTTTCATCCTAGCATTTACTCCTATGGCTCGAGACCACCACTCTGAACTTTGGCTAAGCCTAGGGAGAATACCACACATCACAGGAACTGCACCCCTTTTCCTAATCTTATCCAGGGCTTGTCTATACAACCTAATCAGCTCTTCACTTCTACCATCCTGCACGTCATTTCCCCCAGCTATCAAACAAACAACATCTTTTTTCTCAATCCAGCTATTTATTGACTCACCCACCTTCTTCATACCTGCTCCAGGGAAAAAATATTTTCCTCTAACTCTATGCCTGAGTTTCTTGTCTACATATCTGCATAGTGAATCCCCTACAATTACCAAAGAACGAGACTTATCCGGAGGATGGGTTACTCCGACCTTGGGAGACTTACCTAGGCTCTTGACCTGAGAGCTTTTCCCACTTCCATTTTTACGATCGCTAGTACACCTATCTGACTCTATGGTTCCTGAAGAATTGCTGCCGCCACTGTCTAACCGATTCTATTCTACTCTACTTATTTATTCTATTTTTCTTTTTATGATTTTTTCTAACGTCAACAGTGGGTAAGATTCTAGAATCCATAATTGCAAATAAAATAAGGGCACATCTAGAATTACACAGACTGATAAAACTTTCACAACACGGGTTTCTTAAGGGTTTTTCGTGCCTTACAAACCTACTGTCTTTTTATTCAGAAGTTTACGAGGCAGTAGATTGTGGCAAAGAATATGATACAATATATCTAGATTTTAGCAAAGCTTTTGATAGAGTTCCTCACAAAAGATTAGTTAAAAAGCTGGAAGCTCATGGTATAGGAGGAGCTGTGCTCAGATGGATCAAACAATGGTTAAAAGACAGAAAACAGAGGGTTTGCATAAATGGAGAGAAATCAGAGTGGGGCTCGGTTACTAGCGGGGTACCACAAGGCTCGGTACTGGGTCCTCTATTATTCATCGTATATCTAAATGATCTGGATTCGGATATCAGTAGTAACCTAAGTAAATTCGCAGACGACACTAAAATAGGTAGAACTATAAATGGAAAAGAAGACATTCATGCTTTACAGAAAGATCTAAATAGATTATCTGAATGGTCGGACAAATGGCAAATGGAATTTAATGTTGAAAAATGTAAAGTAGTTAAAATGGGTACTATAAAAGACAATACTAGTTATAAGCTAAATAACCATGAAATCATGAGTTCTCAGTGTGAAAGGGATTTGGGAGTTCTTGTGAGTAGTAGTCTTAAGCCAAGAGAGCAATGCACAGCAGTAAGAAATAAAGCAAACAGAATTTTAGGATTTATCTCAAGAAGCGTCAACAATAGGACGGAAAAAGTTATTTTGCAGCTCTATCTTGCATTAGTTAGGCCCCATTTAGATTATGCTGTGCAATTCTGGTCACCCTATTATAGAATGGAAATTGAATCCTTGGAGAGAGTGCAGCGAAGAATGACCAAGATGATACACAATATCAGAAATCTACCATATGAGGACAGATTAAAAAAACTTAATCTACATTCTCTAGAGAGGCGAAGAGTTAGGGGGGATATGATTGAAGTGTATAAATGGTTTAAAGGGAGATATTAATAAAGTTTAAAAAATTCACGATCAAACCAGAACTCGTAATAATGGATTTAAGCTTGATAAATTTAGGTTCAGAAGGGAAATTGGTAAAAATTGGTTTGGTAATAGAGTAGCTGATGCATGGAACAAGCTTCCTAGTATGATAGTAAATGCCAATACCTTAGACACCTTCAAATGTAGATTAGATAGACATATGACAGAGGTAGGGTGGGTATGAATAGGTTAGTGCTTATTAGAAAAATCATAAAAAGAAAAATAGAATAAATAAGTAGAGTAGAATAGAATAGGTTAGACATGCTGAAAATACAATTAAAAAATGGAGCTGCCTCGTGTGTGCCAGTAGGTATGTTGCAGTGTCCTCTATTCTTATGTTCTTATGTTCTATTCATACCCACCCTACCTCTGTCATATGTCTATCTAATCTACATTTGAAGGTGTCTAAGGTATTGGCATTTACTATCCTACTAGGAAGCCTGTTCCATGCATCAGCTACTCTATTACCAAACCAATTTTTACCAATTTCCCTTCTGAACCTAAATTTATCAAGCTTAAATCCATTATTACGAGTTCTGGTTTGATCATGAATTTTTAAAACTTTATTAATATCTCCCTTGTTAATCCCTTTAAACCATTTATACACTTCAATCATATCCCCCCTAACTCTTCGCCTCTCTAGAGAATGTAGATTAAGTTTTTTTAATCTGTCCTCATATGGTAGATTTCTGATATTGTGTATCATCTTGGTCATTCTTCGCTGCACTCTCTCCAAGGATTCAATTTCCATCCTATAATAGGGTGACCAGAATTGCACAGTATAATCTAAATGGGGCCTAACTAATGCAAGATAGAGCTGCAAAATAACTTTTTCCGTCCTATTGCTAACACTTCTTGAGATAAATCCTAAAATTCTGTTTGCTTTATTTCTGACTGCTGTGCATTGCTCTCTTGGCTTAAGATTACTACTCACAAGAACTCCCAAATCCCTTTCACACTGAGAACTCATGATTTCATGGTTATTTAGCTTATAACTAGTATTGTCTTTTATAGTACCCATTTTAACTACTTTACATTTTTCAACATTAAATTCCATTTGCCATTTGTCCGACCATTCAGATAATCTATTTAGATCTTCCTGTAAAGCATGAATGTCTTCTTTTCCATTTATAGTTCTACCTATTTTAGTGTCGTCTGCGAATTTACTTAGGTTACTACTGATATCCGAATCCAGATCATTTAGATATACGATGAATAATAGGGGACCCAGTACCGAGCCTTGTGGTACCCCGCTAGTAACCGAGCCCCACTCTGATTTCTCTCCATTTATGCAAACCCTCTGTTTTCTGTCTTTTAACCATTGTTTGATCCATCTGAGAACAGCTCCTCCTATACCATGAGCTTCCAGCTTTTTAACTAATCTTTTGTGAGGAACTCTATCAAAAGCTTTGCTAAAATCTAGATATATTGTATCATATTCTTTGCCACAATCTACTGCCTCGAAACTTCTGAATAAAAAGAAGTAAGTTTGTAAGGCACGAAAAACCCTTAAGAAACCCGTGTTGTGAAAGTTTTATCAGTCTGTGTAATTCTAGATGTGCCCTTATTTTATTTGCAATATGGATTCTAGAATCTTACCCACTGTTGACTTAAACTACCGGCCTATAATTATTCTTTTTAACCGTTCTCCTTTTTAAATATTGGTACCCATCTGCCAATTTCCACTCCATGGGTACCGATCCTAATTTTATTGAATTATTAAATAATGCAGTTAGGGACAACTAAGCTCTTCCTTGCATTCCTTTAAATTCTAGCATATATTCCATCAGGTCCCGGAGATTTATGAGCCTTTAATTTATCTATTTCTTTTATTACCTCCTCTCTCGTAATATTTATTGAACTAAGTATATTATCGGGACTGTCTCTGTAAATGGATTCTACTTCCGGAATATTTTCCAAGTTTTCATTGGTAAATACAGATAAGAAATAATCATTTAAACATGTACACATCACTTTATCGTCATCTGTGATATGGCCATTGGCTACTTCAATTGGTCCGACTTTTTCCTTAAATTTTGTTTGATAATGTTGATAAAACCCTTTAGGATTTTCTTTAGCTTCTCCTGCTATTCTAACTTCGTATTTACTTTTCGACTCTCTAACTATCTTTTTAACTTCCCTGTTTAACTGTATATATTGCTGCCTCACCTGCTCTTCACCTCTTTTTAGTTTCCTGTATATTCCTCTTTTAATACCTATAAGATTCTTTATTCTATTGTTCATCCATTTAGGGTCATTTTTTCTTGATCTGCAATGTTTCATGGGAATATAGTCTCTCTGACTATTCTTAAGAGTCATGACAAAATTGTTATATTCCTCATCCAAATTTATATTAACTGACGGGCTGCTGTTCTTTCCTGTGAGAGAATTTAATGTATTGATCTTATCTTGTGATAATCCTTGGCATGTGGTACTCAATTTTCGGGGTAATCTGCTACCTGCGACCTGACCTGCTGGATTAACTACCCACATCTGTACCCCAGAAATCCCTTCCCATACCTCATTAGATAATTTAGTTTTAAGCCCTCAAAATCTCCTGCTCTAAAGTTTGGAACAATATTCTTATTTTCCTTTATAGTTTCCTTGAAAATTATGTTAAATCTCATGGAATCATGGTCACTGTTGCCCAATTTTTCACCAACTTCTAAATTTGTAACCATATTCTCTCTATTACTAAGAACTAAATCTAGTGTATTCACCCCCCGTGTTGCTTCAAGTACATGCTGAGAAAGGAAATTGTCTTCTACTACTTCCAAAAACTCCTTAGAGCTACTATCACCTGTTATGGTTTCCCAGTTAATATGTCTAAAATTAAAATCGCCTACAATGCAAACTCTATTTGACCTGGTCACTTTAGAAATTTCATCGTATATAACTTGCGACTCTATATCTATCTAGATCAGGTGGTCTGTAGACTACTCCTACAACTAGACTTTCTATATTATTTTTAATTTCAACCCATAAGGTTTCTGAATTTAGATTTGTCTTAATTCCAGAGTTAATGCAGCTTCTGAGGCTATCTTTAATATACATAATTACCCCTCCCCCTCTTTTATCTGCACTGCGATCCGCATTATAAAGTTTATATCCTGTAATTATGTACTCAGCTTTAAGGTGTTTGCTTTCTAAATTAATCCAACTTTCACTAATGCATATTATATCCGGTCTTCACTACATACTATGGCTCTCAGTCTTCTATCTTGTTACCTAAACTACGGCTATTTGTATAATATACTTTTAAACTTTCTTAGCTTCACCCTTCTTGTGGCTATTCTTTTTGTTAATATTTGTTCTATGTAACAAATGGTTATTATCCTTAGACTCCCAGTTATTTGACCCACTATTTACTGAACCCTTACTGACTAATTTCTCTGCACAAGTATTATTCATTTCATTATTTGTATCTAACAAAACCCCCCTACCTCTCTGTCTATCATACCAGCCAATACCGAGACACCTGAATTAGAAAGATGCACTCCATCCCTTGCATACATATGCTTACGACTAGTGAAGTGATCCCACCCGTCTATAAAACCTATATTATTCTCCCGACAGAAGACTTCCATCCTAGCATTTACTCCTATAGCTCGAGACCACCACTCTGAACTTTGGCTAAGCCTAGGGAGAATACCACACATCACAGGAACTGCACCCCTTTTCCTGATCTTATCCAGGGCTTGTCTATACAACCTAATCAGCTCCTCACTTCTACCATCCTGCACGTCATTTCCACCAGCTATCAAACAAACAACATCTTTTTTCTCAATTCAGCTATTTATTGACTCACCCACCTTCTTCATACCTGCTCCAGGGAAAAAATATTTTCCTCTAACTCTATGCCCGAGTTTCCTGTCTACATATCTGCATAGTGAATCCCCTACAATTACCAGAGAACGAGACTTATCCGGAGGATGGGTTACTCCGACCTTGGGAGACTTACCTAGGTTCTTGACCTGAGAGCTTTTCTCACTTCCATCTAAGAACATAAGAACATAAGAACATAAGAATAGAGGACACTGCAACATGCCTACTGGCACACACGAGGCAGCTCCATTTTTGAATTGTATTTTCAGCATGTCTAACCTATTCTATTCTACTCTACTTATTTATTCTGTTTTTCTTTTTATGATTTTTCTAATAAGCACTAACCTACTCATACCCACCCTACCTCTGTCATATGTCTATCTAATCTACATTTGAAGGTGTCTAAGGTATTGGCGTTTACTATCATACTAGGAAGCTTGTTCCATGCATCAGCTACTCTATTACCAAACCAATTTTTACCAATTTCCCTTCTGAACCTAAATTTATCAAGCTTAAATCCATTATTACGAGTTCTGGTTTGATCATGAATTTTTAAAACTTTATTAATATCTCCCTTGTTAATCCCTTTAAACCATTTATACACTTCAATCATATCCCCCCTAACTCTTCGCCTCTCTAGAGAATGTAGATTAAGTTTTTTTAATCTGTCCTCATATGGTAGATTTCTGATATTGTGTATCATCTTGGTCATTCTTCGTTGCACTCTCTCCAAGGATTCAATTTCCATTCTATAATAGGGTGACCAGAATTGCACAGCATAATCTAAATGGGGCCTAACTAATGCAAGATAGAGCTGCAAAATAACTTTTTCCGTCCTATTGCTGACGCTTCTTGAGATAAATCCTAAAATTCTGTTTGCTTTATTTCTGACTGCTGTGCATTGCTCTCTTGGCTTAAGACTACTACTCACAAGAACTCCCAAATCCCTTTCACACTGAGAACTCATGATTTCATGGTTATTTAGCTTATAACTAGTATTGTCTTTTATAGTACCCATTTTAACTACTTTACATTTTTCAACATTAAATTCCATTTGCCATTTGTCCGACCATTCAGATAATCTATTTAGATCTTCCTGTAAAGCATGAATGTCTTCTTTTCCATTTATAGTTCTACCTATTTTAGTGTCGTCTGCGAATTTACTTAGGTTACTACTGATATCCGAATCCAGATCATTTAGATATACGATGAATAATAGAGGACCCAGTACCGAGCCTTGTGGTACCCCGCTTGTAACCGAGCCCCACTCTGATTTCTCTCCATTTATGCAAACCCTCTGTTTTCTGTCTTTTAACCATTGTTTGATCCATCTGAGCACAGCTCCTCCTATACCATGAGCTTCCAGCTTTTTAACTAATCTTTTGTGAGGAACTCTATCAAAAGCTTTGCTAAAATCTAGATATATTGTATCATATTCTTTGCCACAATCTACTGCCTCGTAAACTTCTGAATAAAAAGACAGTAAGTTTGTAAGGCACGAAAAACCCTTAAGAAACCCGTGTTGTGAAAGTTTTATCAGTCTGTGTAATTCTAGATGTGCCCTTATTTTATTTGCAATTATGGATTCTAGAATCTTACCCACTGTTGACGTTAAACTTACCGGCCTATAATTATTCTTTTTAACACGTTCTCCTTTTTTAAATATTGGTACCACATCTGCCAATTTCCACTCCATGGGTACCGATCCTAATTTTATTGAATTATTAAATAATGCAGTTAGAGGACAACTAAGCTCTTCCTTGCATTCCTTTAATATTCTAGCATATATTCCATCAGGTCCCGGAGATTTATGAGCCTTTAATTTATCTATTTCTTTTATTACCTCCTCTCTCGTAATATTTATTGAACTAAGTATATTATCGGGACTGTCTCTGTAAATGGATTCTACTTCCGGAATATTTTCCAAGTTTTCATTTGTAAATACAGATAAGAAATAATCATTTAAACATGTACACATCACTTTATCGTCATCTGTGATATGGCCATTGGCTACTTCAATTGGTCCGACTTTTTCCTTAAATTTTGTTTGATAATGTTGATAAAACCCTTTAGGATTTTCTTTAGCTTCTCCTGCTATTCTAACTTCGTATTTTCTTTTCGACTCTCTAACTATCTTTTTAACTTCCCTGTTTAACTGTATATATTGCTGCCTCACCTGCTCTTCACCTCTTTTTAGTTTCCTGTATATTCCTCTTTTAATACCTATAAGATTCTTTATTCTATTGTTCATCCATTTAGGGTCATTTTTTCTTGATCTGCAATGTTTCATGGGAATATAGTCTCTCTGACTATTCTTAAGAGTCATGACAAAATTGTTATATTCCTCATCCAAATTTATATTAACTGACGGGCTGCTGTTCTTTCCTGTGAGAGAATTTAATGTATTGATCTTATCTTGTGATAATCCTTGGCATGTGGTACCCAAATTTCGGGGTAATCCGCTACCTGCGACCTGACCTGCTGGATTAACTACCCACATCTGTACCCCAGAAATCCCTTCCCATACCTCATTAGATAATTTAGTTTTTAAGCCCTCAAAATCTCCTGCTCTAAAGTTTGGAACAATATTCTTATTTTCCTTTATAGTTTCCTTGAAAATTATGTTAAATCTAATGGAATCATGGTCACTGTTGCCCAATTTTTCACCAACTTCTAAATTTGTAACCATATTCTCTCTATTACTAAGAACTAAATCTAGTGTATTCACCCCCCGTGTTGCTTCATGTACATGCTGAGAAAGGAAATTGTCTTCTACTACTTCCAAAAACTCCTTAGAGCTACTATCACCTGTTATGGTTTCCCAGTTAATATGTCTAAAATTAAAATCGCCTACAATGCAAACTCTATTTGACCTGCTCACTTTAGAAATTTCATCGTATATAACTTGCGACTCTATATTATCTAGATCAGGTGGTCTGTAGACTACTCCTACAACTAGACTTTCTATATTATTTTTAATTTCAACCCATAAGGTTTCTGAATTTAGATTTGTCTTAATTCCAGACTTAATGCAGCTTCTGAGGCTATCTTTAATATACATAATTACCCCTCCCCCTCTTTTATCTGCACTACGATCAGCATTATAAAGTTTATATCCTGTAATTATGTACTCAGCTTTAAGGTGTTTGCTTTCTAATTTAATCCAACTTTCACTAATGCATATTATATCCGGTCTCTCACTACATACTATGGCTCTCAGTTCTTCTATCTTGTATAATATACGGCTATTTGTATAATATACTTTTAAACTTTCTCTAGCTTCACCCTTCTTGTGGCTATTCTTTTTGTTAATATTTGTTCTATGTAACAAATGGTTCTTATCCTTAGACTCTCAGTTATTTGACCCACTATTTACTGAACCCTTACTGACTAATTTCTCTGCACAAGTATTAATCATTTCATTATTTGTGTCTAACAAAACCCCCCTACCTCTCTGTCTATCATACCAGCCAATACCGAGACACCTGAATTAGAAAGATGCACTCCATCCCTTGCATACATATGCTTACGACTAGTGAAGTGATCCCACCCGTCTATAAAACCTATATTATTCTCCCGACAGAAGACTTTCATCCTAGCATTTACTCCTATTTCTACGATCCATTTCTTCCATTTCTACGATCGCTAGTACACCTATCTGACTCTATGGGTCCTGAAGAATTACTGACGCCACTGTCACATTCATCTCTAAGTGAACTAAATGAATTAGCAACTTGTAGTCGAAAAGTATCATTTTTCCTAAGAACCATCTTCGTTGAACCCTTATTCACAACTTTCCAGTCGTCTTCACTATTCAATTGTCCCTTCCTGGTTAACACCTCTACCTTACCTCTCAGATCCCTGTTCTCCTCTGCTAAGGATCTGACCTCCTGCCTGACTGCGGCCAACTCATTTCTTAAATTAAAAATGAGTCTGCTCGCGTCAGACGCAGACAAATCCCCAGCACAAGCACACCCACAAACAGCACCAACAACGACACCACCACCAACACCACTACCACTAACACCACCAGCACAAAGAACACCACCACTCTCCATTGTACTAAGTATGGTCAAGACTAGAGCTACTGGAAGCACGTCCTCACCAATAATAATAATAATAATAATAATAATAATAATAATAATAATAATAATAATAATAATAATAATAATAATAATAATAATAATAATAATAATAATGATAATTGTAATATTAATAAAAAGAAATAAAAAAAATAATAATAATAACAATAATAATAATTGTAATATCAATAAAATAATAATAATAATAATAATAATAATAATAATAATAATAATAATAATAATAATAATAATAATAATAATAATCAGTCTCCGATATAATTACTCGTGTCCAGTAGCGTCGAATACATTATAATAATAATAATAATAATAATAATAATAATAATAATAATAATAATAATAATAATAATAATAATAATAATAATAATAATAATAATAATAATAATAATAATAATAATAATAATAATAATAATAATAATTGTAATAATAATAATAATAATAATAAAAATAATATATAATAATAATAATAATAATAATAATAATAATAATTATTATTATAATAATTATTATTATTATTCCTTTTTTTGATGTCGGCTACCCCCCAATTAAAGGGGGAAACAGCCAAGGTATATGTATGTATGTATTATTGTTGTTAATATTGTAGTCGCCGTGGCTCAGTCGGTAGCGTCTCCGACTCCGAGGCGTCAGGTCGAGGGTTCGCGCCCCGTCACGGTCTGAGGTTAGCAAAGGCATGCACTCAGCGTAAGGATTACATCTGCCAAAACAAGTCCTTCGCAAGAGGGCAACCGTCCTAGCCCTTGATTGATAAGGGAGTCCGTGACGTAAAACCGGAACATTATTATTATTATTATTATTATGATTATTATTATTATTGTTATTACTATTATTATTATTATTATTATTATTATTATTAATATTGTTTTTTTTGTATTAATATTACAATTATTATTATAATAATGTATTCTACGCTACTGGATAAGAGTAACTATATCGAAGACTGATTATTATTATTATTATTATTATTATATTATTATTTTTATTATTATCATTATTATTATTATTATTATTATTAATATTATTATTATTATTATTATTTTTATTATTATTATTATTATTATTATTATTATTATTATTATTATTATTATTATTATAAAAAAAGTGGTTAAAGGAGTTTAATTTACTTCGCTAAATACCTATAAAGGAAATAAAAGCTCTACATTGGGGGCCTTTATTATTAAAGAAATACTGAAAAGTGAAAAAAGATTTGATATTTCTAGGATAATTAATAACATTAAAAGTCATACTTTTTTTTTAATGGGGGGAGTCAGAGTTGGGGGGGGGGTAATGTTGATGACATATTGATAGCTCATCCAAGGGATAGATCTCAGACTAGAGATAATCCTCTAATATCTGAGGTCAGCATACTCGTACCTGGAGACAGTGTTGCCAGATCTTTTTTTTCCAAAATCTGTAGATGTACATGAAAAAATCTGTAGAAATCTGTACTTACCAAACTATAATCTGTAGAAAATTCTGTAGCGTTTACAGTGCATGATTTATAAAACTTCTGCATTCAGACGCAAGTTTCGTGTATTTATGAAATCTAAAGACAACAAATATGAAAGCATCAGCACAATCTTTCAACATTTGTATATACAGTATCGTATTTGTTGGTATAGAAACAAATATTTTACAAGTTAGTCATTTAAATTTTTTCATTTTTGCAGTATTTCCTAACAGGAAGGATAGCTGAAACTTATAAGCAAAAAGGTATTCATGACAATGAGTTTAAACAGTATAATCAAGAGAAAATTCATATATAACAAAACATTCTTCAACCAAACGATTATATTCTTCAGACTTCAAGCAATGATCATACTCATAGTGAAAACCAAAAATAAAATTTATATATATATATATATATATAAATGAAACAGTAGACTGAAAATCATATTAATTTTTCTGTATATTTGTATTATTCTAATTGTAACTGAAATGGAATACAAAAGTGAAAAAAAAATTCTCCATGAAAACAAATATATTGCCTATGCATATTCTACTTTTTTTCTGATCATATATACTTCCAGCCCCTACTCTCTTCAGCAATGGCTTTGTTACAGTAAAATCAAAGCATGATTTTCCTTTGATTAATTGCTTAGTATGAAGCAAACCTGTTACGGTTTCAGTAGACAAACTATTTCTGGTTTTAGTTTTCATTCTGTTTATGGCAGAAAAAACTCTTGACAGTAGCACTTGAGTGTGGTAAACAGAGCAGTGATTACATGAACTTCGAAAGATTTGGAAACATCAAGTTATTATCCATTTGCCTAAGAGAACCTACTTTGTTCCAAAATAGTTCAGGTGACATATCCGGATTAACATCAAGAGTGCCTAAGGAACTAGCAAGCAACCTCCATTCTGTGTCTATGTTCTGAGCATCTAATTCTATTGAATGGCCAAATGAAGTCATCAAATCTACCAAAGATGGTATTCCTCGATCCACAACTATTTTTTTAACTTAAAGCCTTCAAAGATACCATTGCTGATGAATCAAAAGGAAACCTTTTGTAAATCTGAAAGGCAGATTCCATAAAAAAAAAACTAAGCAATTTTGCCTAAAGTGTCTGAGTTCTTCTGCATCATACTGAGTTTCATTTCTTATCTCAATCCCTACTTTGATACCAAGATACATTTCTTTCAGAGGTTTTAAATTACTATAGTCTCTGATCTTTATGTGTCTCAGTGGAGTTTTACTAACATAACTTTCTCTGAGATAGCTTTCTAAATTGGCTTTTAGAGCTGAAGCAACTGAACTTTAAAAAAATGTGTATTTGTGGTGACTCAGACTGCATTTGTTTATTCAGGTTATTAAAAGTAGGCAAGACAAAATCAAGAAACAACAGATACAATTTAGTAATAGGTTTAGTCCCTGCAAAATTATTTCTGGACTGGTAAGTTTATCAACCAGGACAACATTAGTAAAGTAAAGTTTCAGTGCATTGTATTGTTCAAGCAGTGTGGCCACAACCATATGCAGAGAGAGCCATCTAGTTTGTGATGGATGTAACAATTTATGTGGTTTGACATTGGTGAAACTTTGAAACTCCTCAAACTCTTCCATGCGCTTAGGGCTGCAGTGGAAGTAACTATAAATGTCCCTAGCTAGGTCCTCTAAAGATCGAGGTAATTTAAAACAAGCATAACATGCACACAGAGTAAAGGAATGACAAATACACTTCATCACAACTAAACGTGGTATGTCTTTCTTCAGCAGTGATGACAAGGAATGGTGTTCTTATAACATCGAGTCTGCCCCATCTGCAGCAAAACCTAGCATATTATGTTTATAAGGAATACAATGCTTACTGAAAAAGCATACTACATGATTATATAATGTATCAGCAGTTGCATCTTTTAGAGGAATTAGGCCAAGGAAAGCATCGCTAACAGTATCCTCTAATAATACTCGAGCTACCAAACAGAGATGTTTAACACAAACTTTGTCTGTTGACTCGTCTACAATTAAGGAAAATTAGTTTTTTCGTAAACGTTCAATATGATGAGAATGATCCTCCTCCCCAGTAACATTACTGATTATTGCTGTTGCTTTTGTACGGCCTAATATTATTTTTTGTCACTACAAACAGCCTTTATGAACTTTGGTAAATGATCTGCAAAAGCCAATGGTAAGTCATGTTCTGCTATAGCTGCAGCCAATCTTAGTTCACCCTTACAAACATCATCATTGAACTTTGAAAATCCTAAGTTTGTAACTTTACTCTGAAAATGCATGGCCTTTGCATTATCAATATGATTCTGTTTTCCACAGTGTTTTTTCAAGTCATTTTTCCCTGCTGTTAACTTCAGATGACAATCACAAGAGGTACAACAATAAGCATATTCAATCCCCTTTGAGCTTGGTTTGAGCCAATTTTTAAACAAAGGGACCTTCTCATATGACGGGCATAATTTCTGGGAATATCTTTTCTTTTTTACTGTACCACTTGTTTTTATTTTGCCCTTGTCTTCTCCCCTTCTTTATCATCATAACCCACTTGCACAACTAAAAAAAGAAAAGAGAAGAAATACCAAATTCGAGCCCTTTCATGTCCGTCAAAATACCGAAGCTTTGGAGATATATATATATATATATATATATATATATATATATATATATATATATATATATATATATATATATATATATATATATATATATATATATATATATATATATATATATATATATATAAAGAGAGAGAGAGAGAGAGAGAGAGAGAGAGAGAGAGAGAGAGCTATTACTTCACATTAAGAAGTTCCATAGAAAATGCATATTTTGGAAACTCTGAAAAGATTATTCTTCCTTCATAATAGCTAAGTATATCTACAAGCTCTACATTTTCAAGTAGCACCGCCAAACAAAAAATAATGAATATTGAATTATCACAATTTATCAGGAATAAAAATGTTTGTTAAAAAAAAAAGTCAATCAAGGAACACAAGTCTGAATGATCGTAATGGTTATTATCTGCTGCATGCATCTACACACGAAAATCAGCGTGATTATGAATATTACGGATATGAATCCACCATACTCGCTGTCATTTAATCTGACACATTTCACTGGTTCAGATATAAAAAAC
>JAXCGZ010008444.1:17500-35663 GCA_037179515.1 Halocaridina rubra
AATAAATAAAAATTGTTCATTGGAATTGAAGTCTATTTAAAAAAAATAAATTTTGTTTAATTTCACCGACACAATGTTAATTAACCGTAAATATTCAAGAGTCTGCATTTAAAAAATTCAATTCGTCAAATTAAATTGTCATATCTAAGTAACGTTAAAAAAGATGGGAAAAGTTTTTGTAACGAATTATTATAATTTCATTAGCGGAGGAGGAAGCTTATGGACGTGGCGAGGGAGGACGTAAGGATGAGTGGTGCGACGGAGGAGGACGCTAGGGATAAGGTGATATGGAGACGATTTTTCCGCTGTGGTAATTTCTGACGGAAGAAGCCGAAAGATTTGATGATTTCGTTAGCGGCCATGTGCAAATGGAATCGTTTTGTCAGAATGAATGATAATAGATAATGGCTTACTGCAGTAGCGTAGCAGTAAAATGCTCGACTTAGGAGATGATTGACCCACATTTGAGCCCACGGAAGGGCAATAGGAGGCGCAACCAGACTTAATGCCCTTTCTTCAATCCGTCTGTGTCCAGCCCCAGAATGAGGGCCTAATAACGCGTTAAAAAAACTCTCTACAACAAAAACAATTGAAAGTTGATAATTGGAATTCGTTAAGCGAGGAGGTAGTTAATGCTATCTCAATCCATAGTTTTAAGGACAGGTATGATAAGTATCACTAAGTATAAAATGGAACCGATGAGGAGACGGGAAGATACGAGCTTTGGGCTCTTTCCCGTAAACACAATTAGGTAATCACACACACACACACACACACATACACACACACACACACACACACACACACACACACACACACACACACATATATATATATATATATATATATATATATATATATATATATATATATATATATATATATATATATATATATATACTTTATGCAAAAGACAATTTACTCAAAGACGAATAAATAATAATGAAAATGAAATCACCTTTTTCAATACATTTACTGGATCCTAAGACTAAAATGGAAACCTATTTTAAGAAATAGATCAGGTCGAGGGATAAATGAACACCCAGCCTAAAATTATTCCTAGAATAATTAATTCAGTCTATTCTAAGTGTTAATTAGAATAATTAATTCAGTCTTTTCTAAGTGTTAATTAGACAGGACAGAGGTGTATATATAAGACTCTTCTATCTGTGGACGAATAGTTGCTTTAAGAAGAGGAATAATGACCCAATCTCTCAAATAAAACCAAGTGGATAGATACTTTGAGAAGTCAGGTCAGGGCAGGTGCTCGACGCTTGAACGCAATGGCAAACTTCTTGCTACCGGTTCTGATTTTCTTTATCTCCCTACAGCGCTGTTACACTGCGAACCCAGATTATTTCCAACTCTCTTCTTTTCTCCGACAACAAGCTGAAATAACGACTAAAAATGGAATATCACGAATGGTGAGAAACTAAAAAGTTACAAAAGAACTTTTATCAATTATGGCATACGTTCTCTCAGAGAACTGAACCATTGGCACTGCGGTGATTTTGATCACTTTAAATACTTAATAGATTGTTCTAGTTTTTTGATAGGGTAGGTTGGGAATGTGAGTAGTCTCCGTGGCAAAATGGTAGCGTCTGCGACTCTGAGGCGGCAGGTCGAGAATTCGCGCCCCGTCACGGACTGAGGTTAGTAAGGGCATACACTCAGAGTAACGATTACAGCTGCCAAAACAACCCTTCGTAAAAAGGCAACCGCCCTAGCCCTTAGTAGAAAGGGGAGTTCGTGACGTAAAACTGAATCCATCGTAGGCTGGGAATGTGAGATGGTGCCGAGTGCAAGATTTTAACACCAAGGGAACCACTTTAAGGGGGGGGAGGATAGTAAGGATGGATAGGGAAAGCTTGCAACCTATAGAAAAGGGAGGATAATAGATGGGGGCATACCCTACTGCTAAAGTGAATCGCATACTGCCAATATGTAATAAGATCTTAATTCTAATATTGCTACAAAGGAACACTGCATAATTACTTGCGACTTAAATGTCTCAGTTGTGTTTGATATTTCACACATATTACTACTTTTTTATTATTATTAATTATTATTATTTTTTATTATTATTATTATTATTATTTTTTTTTTTACTGAATAAGGAAAGATACATTACAGGTTTTCCGTTTATTTTCTTCCCCTTGCTTCAAACCTATCTATCTGTCTATCTATCCATCTATCTATCTATCTGTTTGTCGTGTTTGTTTCATGTGCATTTACAAAAAATTATGAATCTGTGCTATTGTTATAAGAAGTACTTACTTTCTTATGTATTAAATCAGTCACTTGGAGCTCCGGTTTTACGTCACGGACTCCCTTTTCTACCAATCCCGAATGAAGGGAAAGGTTTGGTATCAGGAAGGATTCTAGCCATAAAAGTAAGCCAGCATAAGACATTATACTCAAAGAGGATAGTGAGAAACAGTCACCCAATTTACACAATAGAAGAGAAAATTAGGCTTTGTGATGTTAAATATTATTTCCTGGGCATTATACTATACATCTGGACTGAGCATAAAACTATTTCATATTAACTGGGCAATGAATTGGGGGTTTAGTGATTTCCTATAGGTCTACTTGTTTATTCAGCCATATGCCTGGCGATCACAGAGTTCACGTGATTGGAGAGGGGACTTGGGCACTGGCACATCACAGTCCCTTGCCTCTGTCTTTCCTTAGAGACCTTTAACCTTTGACGTTTAACAGGAATGGTTCACCGACAAAGGTCCCATGATGTGGGTCATCGAAAAATATGGAATCAACTGTTCGCTGACGATATTCTTTGAGGAAACGGCAACTCCCGAGGCACACGTTTTACGAAAGGCAATGGCAGGACGTCCTGTGAGGGTAAGTTTATATATCTTTATTTACCAAGTTGTTCTACTTAGAGAATGGGTTGCCATGTCACTTAGAGAAGGGGTTCACATGGCATAGCGATAAAATGCTTGATCCAAGAAGTGACACCCCTCCATCGAACCTCTGGCGAGGTAATAGGAAAAGCACAACTTTATTTCCCCAAGTTCAGTTTGTCTGTTTCCACCCCTATAATGGGGACTAATAATGACACAAAGCAAGAATTTAGGATTTGGAGAGCAATGCATTTTTATCCTGTCACCAAGTAGCCCAAAACATTTCTTTTAGGGAAAAATATTGATATAAATAAACACAAAGAACAGTGACGTCACTAATCTACTTTGCTGATACTGCAATAATAATAATAATAATAATAATAATAATAATAATAATAATAATAATATGATGATGATGATGATGATAATATAATAATAATAATAATAATAATAATAATAATAATAATAATAATAATAATATTAATAATGATAATAATAATAATAATAAAACTAATAATAATAATAACAATGATGATGATGATTAATATAATAGTAATGATAATAATAATAATAATAATAATTATAATAATAATAATAATAATAATAATAATAATAATAATAATAATAATAAAAATAATAATAATGATAATAATAATAATATTAATAATGATAATAATAATAATAATAAAACTAATAATAATAATAACAATGATGATGATGATGAATATAATAATAATGATAATAATAATAATAATAATAATAATAATAATTATTATAATAAATATGATATAAAATAATAATAATAATAACAATAATAATAATAATAATAATAATAATAATAATAATAATAATAATAATAATAATAATAATAATAATAATAATAATAATAATAATAACAACAATTACTTGTGTTGAAGTATAGACCACAGTTTAGTTCTAATAGCTATAATTGATGATGTAAATTCTCTCAAAGTATTGCTATTTCGTTAGCTTAAAATACTAGTTGACTTACTAAGAGATATATACTTCCATACTATATATTGTCCTAAGAAAGGAATCACTGATCCCAGAGCCATAACTTAATTACAGTTGTCACCATCTTATTTCTCTCCTTAGATTTTTTTGCTCAGTAGTGAGATCCTACTGCAAGAAAAGCCTTGGACTCAATCTACGTGTGACTTCAATATCTTTCTTCTTAGCGATGGCCAAAAGTTGATTCAGCATTCTTCCATAAATCACATACAGGCAGCTCCTTATAAACCCCATTACTACCCACCCCCTTTGTGGAACTTCAAAGCTTATTTTTTGATATTTTTACTAACCCGTAACGATGCGAATCAAATGGCGTTGAACATAGCCACGCGGTATAACTTTAAAAAGACCGAAAACTTATTGGTGTTCATACCACGTGGTAATCACGTGCTTGCTGTGACTCATTCTCTATACACCGACGGTACCAAGATGACTCTACTAGATTCTTGGCGAAATGGAAGATTCTCAAACTCTAATCATCTCTTCCCTTCCAAACTGAAAGATCTGAAAGGATCTGTTCTGAAAGTGGCCACATTTCCCCATCCACCAAGTGTTGTTTTTGATCTCAATGATGAAGGCCATATTCGAAGACGACTAGGAGTTGACATGGAGGTCATTCACAGTTTATCACGAGTTAAAAACTTTACAGTACAGTTTGTTGAAATTAGCTCCATTGAAAAGTGGGGTTTCCTGCATCCTAATGGAACTTGGGACGGGTTAATGGGAGCCATAACCCAAGAGACGTCAGATATTGGGGTCTGTAATGTCTTCAATGAACATTTTCGCTGGAATTTTGTGGACTTCTCTTATCCCTATAACTTTATGCCTGGATGCTTTATTGCCCCTTCTCCCAAGCCTGTCTTGAACTGGCAATCGCCAATGCTTCCATTCACGAGAAACACCTGGATTTCAATTGGGGCGGTTTATATTACGGCTGCTCTAATCTTGTACGTGGTAGCTAAACTAAGTGTACGTCAAGAAGACTCTCGTTTCCAAAATATCGTGTATAATTATTTCTATATTGTGGATTCACTAACCGTTGGATCAGTTCGCTTAGTTCCATCATACGACCCTACTCGCATTTACATGGGCTTTATCTGGATATTTTGTTTTATTGTATCAAGTGCATATTCAGCTAACCTAGTAGCCTTCCTCTCTGTGAACAAATTGGCACCACCCATCGATACCCTAGAACAGCTAGCCACCAGTGGATTGAGATTTGGTGCTCATTCGTTTTGGTTAACTCAGTTCTCTGGATCATCCGACCCATACGTCGATCACATATTCAATACCTTAGAGACAGATTACGAAATATTTGATCTCTTTGAGGAGGTAGAAAAGAATAAATTTGCTCTAGTGGAGAATAAACAATATCTTGAGGTGAACCGGGATGCCCGTTTCACTTACGGAGACAAGGCAACTATTCGCATCGTTGGAGAGTGTTTAATCCCTTACAGCATAAGTCTGATTTTGCCGAAAAATTCACCTCTGACACGTAATCTTGGATACAATTTGCTGAGCACCTTTGAATCTGGAATGATGATCAAATGGCAAGCGGATGTTGTCAAGTTTTTCCGAAAACTTTATGAAGAAAAACGTCTCCTGCGAGGTCACGATGACGTACCGATAGGACCAAGAGCTTTGTCTTTAGCTCAACTCCAAGGCGTGTTCTATATTTTTCTTTGTGGTTTGATTTGGAGTTTTCTCACTTTCATCCTGGAATTTATTTTCAAACCATTTAAGAAATGAAGCACCTTTGTCAAACAGGCTTACTACGATGATGATGATGATGACCAAAACTAATGCTTATAATCTTGCTATATAGATAGTAAAAATATTGCAGCAATAAGCAGAATTTCCTTTTCCTTACACTGTTCTCATAGACTTAATTTTTACATTAATGTTATAGAATGAATATGGATTAAACTCGAATGCTCAGATAAGGTTTAATTCATTAAAGCGCAAACCTCATTTATCTCTTATACTTATTTCTGATTACATACATATACAATGGTTACAATCCCCTTGTAAGTGGGTGGCCGAGTCAAAGCACACACATTTACCAGATGCTAATTTACCTCGATCATTCCTCTTAGGGCTTTGGGGAATAAATGGCTGCCACAATTCCTCCCATAACTGAGTTTGGATTACCCACAGAGTAGGTGGACAAGGATCTTCTGCCATGAGGACCAACAGTTCCCCTTATTACATGCAAGGACTATGTTGTTAGGTTGTTTTCTTACCTTACCTATATATTTTTTTCAAACATGATGTACAAATTCTGCAGAAAGTAACAGAGCAGTCATAACTTTAGGAAGGTAAGGTAGGTCTATAAGGAAAGACAAAGGCAAGGGATAGTGATTGCACTGAGCCTGACAATATGCCTACCAAATACCCAGGGTCCAAGTCCTCTTTCCAATCACGTGGACCCAGTGATAACATGAATGTGACTAAAGACCCTGATCACAACCCACCTGTTCTCATATTAGCCTGTCTGTACTTTTAACAGCAAGAAAAACATATCTGAAAAGAAGATTTGGTAGCCGTTATCCCTTTTGATCGCCTTAGACAGTTTGCCCCCATTACAGTAAATTATCTAATATATATATATATATATATATATATATATATATATATATATATATATATATATATATATATATACACACACACACACATTCCTAGATTGCGTACAAGGGAATTTCCTACACCATGTAATGGAACCAACAAGGGCCAGGGGTGGGGATGAGCCATCACTACTTGATCTAGTGTTCACAGATAATGTGTTGGATATTGAAAAAATTGAGTATGAACCACCAATTGGAAAGAGTGACCACTGTGTGTTGTTGATGGAGTATATCATTGAAGATATTCTTCCTGAGAGTAGAGGCACTGAGGACATGAGGAGGAACTATCGGAAAGGAGATTACATCAAAATGAATGAGCTTTTTGCAGTTATTGACTGGAGAACCTTATTTTACAACAAATCTGTACAAGAAATGTATGACATCTTTTGTGAGAAATATGGGAAGATAGTAGATTGCTGCATACCTGTCACCAAAGAAGGTGTAATTCATGACAGAGAGAAATGGTTCGATAACGGGTGTAAAAGAGCTAAGGAGTGGAGAGACAAATGCTGGAAAAGGTATAGGAGGAGAAAAAACACAAATGCCCGGCAAACCTACAAAAGAGCAAGAAATGACTACCTAAGTAAAAGGAGAGAGGCAGAGAGAGACTATGAGAGGGACATCCACCAGGAAGGCTAAAGAAAATCCCAAGCTTTTCCACAGCTTTATCAGAGGAAAACTGAAGGTAAAAGAACAGGTTTTAAGGCTAAAGAGAGCGGATGGAAGCATCACTGAGATGGATGAAGAGATCTGCAAAGAATTGAACAAGGAGTTTCAGTCAGTATTTACAGTAGAAAATACCCCACCCCCTCAGATTGCAGTGATAGAAGCTCAAGGGCCGGTATTAGAGAACATCAACCTTACAGCCACAGAGGTATGCAAAGCGCTGATGGATTTAGATGTTCATAAAGCTACAGGTCCCGATGACATATCCCCTCATGTGCTTAAAAAATGCGCAAACACAATATCAGTGGCACTAAGTATCATATTTAAGGAGTCACTGGAGTCGGGGGAGATTCCAAGATGCTGGAAACAAGCAAATGTGATACCTATCTTCAAAAAGGGAAGGAGGGATACGGCTCTAAACTATAGACCCGTTTCCTTGACCAGCATAGTTTGCAAGTTATGGAGAAACTACTAAGGAAACATATCTCTCTTCACTTGGAATCCTTCAACTTTTTGTCAGTGAGGCAAAATGGCTTCAGAGAAGGTAGATCAACAGTAACAAACTTATTAGAATTTTATGATGAGGTAAGCCAAATCTTACAGGAAAGAGAGGGCTGGGCAGATTGCATATTCCTAGACTTCCAGAAAGCGTTTGACACTGTTCCACATGGGAGACTTATTAGGAAGCTGCAATCAATGGCTAGAATAGGTGGAATGTTTTGGAATGGATAAAAACTTACTTAGAGGGAAGGGAACAGAGGGTTAGAGTAAGACACTCAGTGTCTGAATGGAGAAGAGTTAGTAGTGGAGTTCCACAGGGTTCAGTTTTAGGGCCACCTTTGTTCCTTGTATATGTAAATGACCTACCAGAGTCTGAAATTCATTCATGAATATGTTTGCAGATGATGCAAAGATTGTGAAGAAAGTAAAAAACGAGAACAATGGTAGAGAACTTCAAGAGGATCTAAATAATCTGCATGAGTGGTCAGAAAAGTGGCTAATGAAATTCAATATTTCAAAATGTAAGGTAATGAGAATGGGTACAAGTGCAAGAAGACCCAAGCTTGACTACTCGGTGGCTGGAGTACAACTTCAAGAGACAGAAAATGAGAGAGATCTAGGAGTAAACATACTGGGAGATTTGTCTCCAGAAATACATATAAATGGCATAGTAAGGGCAGCATATGCATTCTTATCAAATGTAAGGGTAGCCTTCAGGCACATGGACAAGGAAATGTTCAGAAATATTTATGTAACCTATGTGAGGCCCAAACTCGAACATGCAGCCCCCTTTTGGAATCCGCACTCGAAAAAGCACATAGCTAAGCTTGAAAAAGTTCAAAGACATGCCACGAAACTGGTGCCAGAAATACGCAATCTCAGTTATGATGAGAGGCTGAGGGAATTAGACTTACCATCACTCGAAGCTAGAAGAGTGAGGGGGGATATGGTGACAGTCTTTAAATTCCTTCATGGTTATGATAGAGTGGATAGGGATCGATATTTTGATATGGCTGGCTCTAGAACTAGAGGTCATAGTTTGAAGTTTGGTAAGAAAATTTTTTTGCATTATGTAAGGAAATACTTTTTCAGTGTAAGAGTAGTTGATAATTGGAATTGGCTAAGTGAGGAAGTAGTTAATGCTATCTCAATCCATAGTTTTAAGGACAGGTATGATAAGTATCACTAAGTCTAAAATGGAACCGATGAGGAGACGGGAAGATACGAGCTTTGGGCTCTTTCCCGTAAACACAATTAGGTAATCACACACACACACACACACACACAATATATATATATATATATATATATATATATATATATATATATATATATATATATATATATATATATATATATATATAAGCTTGAAAAAGTTCAAAGACATGCCACGAAACTGGTGCCAGAAATACGCAATCTCAGTTATGATGAGAGGCTGAGGGAATTAGACTTACCATCACTCGAAGCTGGAAGAGTGAGGGGGGATATGGTGACAGTCTTTAAATTCCTTCATGGTTATGATAGAGTGGATAGGGATCGATATTTTGATATGGCTGGCTCCAGAACTAGAGGTCATAGTTTGAAGCTTGGTAAGAAAACTTCTTTGCAGGATGTAAGGAAATACTTTTTCAGTGCAAGAATAGTTGATAATTGGAATTGGCTAAGCGAGGAGGTAGTTAATGCTATCTCAATCAATAGTTTTAAGGACAGGTATGATAAGTATCACTAAGTCTAAAATGGAACCGATGAGGAGACGGGAAGATACGAGCTTTGGGCTCTTTCCCGTAAACACAATTAGGTAATCACAATTAGGTAATCACACATCCGTCTCAGTGATGCTTCCATCTGCTCTCTTTAGCCTTAAAACCTGTTCTTTTACCTTCAGTTTTCCTCTGATAAAGCTGTGGAAAAGCTTGGGATTTTCTTTCACCAGGAAGGCTAAAGAAAATCCCAAGCTTTTCCACAGCTTTATCAGAGGAAAACTGAAGGTAAAAGAACAGGTTTTAAGGCTAAAGAGAGCGGATGGAAGCATCACTGAGACGGATGAAGAGATCTGCAAAGAATTGAACAAGGAGTTTCAGTCAGTATTTACAGTAGAATATACCCCACCTCCTCAGATTGCAGTGATAGAAGCTCAAGGGCCGGTATTAGAGAACATCAACCTTACAGCCACAGAGGTATGCAAAGCGCTGATGGATTTAGATGTTCATAAAGCTACAGGTCCTGATGACATATCCCCTCATGTGCTTAAAAACTGCGCAAACACAATATCAGTGGCACTAAGTATCATATTTAAGGAGTCACTGGAGTCGGGGGAGATTCCAAGATGCTGGAAACAAGCAAATGTGATACCTATCTTCAAAAAGGGAAGGAGGGATACGGCTCTGAACTATAGACCAGTTTCCTTGACTAGCATAGTTTGCAAAGTTATGGAGAAACTACTAAGGAAACATATCTCTCTTCACTTGGAATCCTTCAACTTTTTGTCAGTGAGGCAACATGGCTTCAGAGAAGGTAGATCAACAGTAACAAACTTATTAGAATTTTATGATGAGGTAAGCCAAATCTTACAGGAAAGAGAGGGCTGGGCAGATTGCATATTCCTAGACTTCCAGAAAGTGTTTGACACTGTTCCACATGGGAGACTTATTAGGAAGCTGCAATCAATGGCTAGAATAGGTGGAAATGTTTTGGAATGGGTAAAAACTTACTTAGAGGGAAGGGAACAGAGGGTTAGAGTAAGACACCCAGTGTCTGAATGGAGAAGAGTTAGTAGTGGAGTTCCACAGGGTTCAGTTTTAGGGCCACTTTTGTTCCTTGTATATGTAAATGACCTACCAGACTCTGTAAATTCATTCATGAATATGTTTGCAGATGATGCAAAGATTGTGAAGAAAGTAAAAAACGAGAACAATGGTAGAGAACTTCAGGAGGATCTAAATAATCTGCATGAGTGGTCAGAAAAGTGGCTAATGAAATTCAATATTTCAAAATGTAAGGTAATGAGAATGGGTACAAGTGCAAGAAGACCCAAGCTTGACTACTCGGTGGCTGGGGTACAACTTCAAGAGACAGAAAATGAGAGAGATCTAGGAGTAAACATACTGGCAGATTTGTCTCCAGAAATACATATAAATGGCATAGTAAGGGCAGCATATGCATTCTTATCAAATGTAAGGGTAGCCTTCAGGCACATGGACAAGGAAATGTTCAGAAATATTTATGTAACCTATGTCAGGCCCAAACTCGAATATGCAGCCCCCTTTTGGAATCCGCACTTGAAAAAGCACATAGCTAAGCTTGAAAAAGTTCAAAGACATGCCACGAAACTGGTGCCAGAAATACGCAATCTCAGTTATGATGAGAGGCTGAGGGAATTAGACTTACCATCACTCGAAGCTAGGAGAGTGAGGGGGGATATGGTGGCAGTCTTTAAATTCCTTCATGGTTATGATAGAGTGGATAGGGATCGATATTTTGATATGGCTGGCTCTAGAACTAGAGGTCATAGTTTGAAGTTTGGTAAGAAATTTTTTTTGCATTATGTAAGGAAATACTTTTTCAGTGTAAGAGTAGTTGATAATTGGATTTGGCTAAGTGAGGAAGTAGTTAATGCTATCTCAATCCTTGTGGTACCCCGCTTGTAACCGAGCCCCACTCTGATTTCTCTCCATTTATGCAAACCCTCTGTTTTCTGTCTTTTAACCATTGTTTGATCCATCTGAGCACAGCTCCTCCTATACCATGAGCTTCCAGCTTTTTAACTAATCTTTTGTGAGGAACTCTATCAAAAGCTTTGCTAAAATCTAGATATATTGTATCATATTCTTTGCCACAATCTACTGCCTCGTAAACTTCTGAATAAAAAGACAGTAAGTTTGTAAGGCACGAAAAACCCTTAAGAAACCCGTGTTGTGAAAGTTTTATCAGTCTGTGTAATTCTAGATGTGCCCTTATTTTATTTGCAATTATGGATTCTAGAATCTTACCCACTGTTGACGTTAAACTTACCGGCCTATAATTATTCTTTTTAACACGTTCTCCTTTTTTAAATATTGGTACCACATCTGCCAATTTCCACTCCATGGGTACCGATCCTAATTTTATTGAATTATTAAATAATGCAGTTAGAGGACAACTAAGCTCTTCCTTGCATTCCTTTAATATTCTAGCATATATTCCATCAGGTCCCGGAGATTTATGAGCCTTTAATTTATCTATTTCTTTTATTACCTCCTCTCTCGTAATATTTATTGAACTAAGTATATTATCGGGACTGTCTCTGTAAATGGATTCTACTTCCGGAATATTTTCCAAGTTTTCATTTGTAAATACAGATAAGAAATAATCATTTAAACATGTACACATCACTTTATCGTCATCTGTGATATGGCCATTGGCTACTTCAATTGGTCCGACTTTTTCCTTAAATTTTGTTTGATAATGTTGATAAAACCCTTTAGGATTTTCTTTAGCTTCTCCTGCTATTCTAACTTCGTATTTTCTTTTCGACTCTCTAACTATCTTTTTAACTTCCCTGTTTAACTGTATATATTGCTGCCTCACCTGCTCTTCACCTCTTTTTAGTTTCCTGTATATTCCTCTTTTAATACCTATAAGATTCTTTATTCTATTGTTCATCCATTTAGGGTCATTTTTTCTTGATCTGCAATGTTTCATGGGAATATAGTCTCTCTGACTATTCTTAAGAGTCATGACAAAATTGTTATATTCCTCATCCAAATTTATATTAACTGACGGGCTGCTGTTCTTTCCTGTGAGAGAATTTAATGTATTGATCTTATCTTGTGATAATCCTTGGCATGTGGTACTCAAATTTCGGGGTAATCCGCTACCTGCGACCTGACCTGCTGGATTAACTACCCACATCTGTACCCCAGAAATCCCTTCCCATACCTCATTAGAAAATTTAGTTTTTAAGCCCTCAAAATCTCCTGCTCTAAAGTTTGGAACAATATTATTATTTTCCTTTATAGTTTCCTTGAAAATTATGTTAAATCTAATGGAATCATGGTCACTGTTGCCCAATTTTTCACCAACTTCTAAATTTGTAACCATATTCTCTCTATTACTAAGAACTAAATCTAGAGTATTCACCCCCCGTGTTGCTTCATGTACATGCTGAGAAAGGAAATTGTCTTCTACTACTTCCAAAAACTCCTTAGAGCTACTATCACCTGTTATGGTTTCCCAGTTAATATGTCTAAAATTAAAATCGCCTACAATGCAAACTCTATTTGACCTGCTCACTTTAGAAATTTCATCGTATATAACTTGCGACTCTATATTATCTAGATCAGGTGGTCTGTAGACTACTCCTACAACTAGACTTTCTATATTATTTTTAATTTCAACCCATAAGGTTTCTGAATTTAGATTTGTCTTAATTCCAGACTTAATGCAGCTTCTGAGGCTATCTTTAATATACATAATTACCCCTCCCCCTCTTTTATCTGCACTACGATCAGCATTATAAAGTTTATATCCTGTAATTATGTACTCAGCTTTAAGGTGTTTGCTTTCTAAATTAATCCAACTTTCACTAATGCATATTATATCCGGTCTCTCACTACATACTATGGCTCTCAGTTCTTCTATCTTGTTACCTAAACTACGGCTATTTGTATAATATACTTTTAAACTTTCTCTAGCTTCACCCTTCTTGTGGCTATTCTTTTTGTTAATATTTGTTCAATGTAACAAATGGTTCTTATCCTTAGACTCCCAGTTATTTGACCCACTATTTACTGAACCCTTACTGACTAATTTCTCTGCACAAGTATTAATCATTTCATTATTTGTGTCTAACAAAACCCCCCTACCTCTCTGTCTATCATACCAGCCAATACCGAGACACCTGAATTAGAAAGATGCACTCCATCTCTTGCATACATATGCTTACGACTAGTGAAGTGATCCCACCCGTCTATAAAACCTATATTATTCTCCCGACAGAAGACTTTCATCCTAGCATTTACTCCTATAGCTCGAGACCACCACTCTGAACTTTGGCTAAGCCTAGGGAGAATACCACACATCACAGGAACTGCACCCCTTTTCCTAATCTTATCCAGGGCTTGTCTATACAACCTAATCAGCTCTTCACTTCTACCATCCTGCACGTCATTTCCCCCAGCTATCAAACAAACAACATCTTTTTTCTCAATCCAGCTATTTATTGACTCACCCACCTTCTTCATACCTGCTCCAGGGAAAAAATATTTTCCTCTAACTCTATGCCTGAGTTTCTTGTCTACATATCTGCATAGTGAATCCCCTACAATTACCAGAGAACGAGACTTATCCGGAGGATGGGTTACTCCGACCTTGGGAGACTTACCTAGGCTCTTGATCTGAGAGCTTTTCCCACTTCCATTTTTACGATCGCTAGTACACCTATCTGACTCTATGGTTCCTGAAGAATTTCTGCCGCCACTGTCACATTCATCTCTAAGTGAACTAAATGAATTAGCAACCTGTAGTCTAAAAGTATCATTTTTCTTAAGAACCATCTTCGTTGAACCCTTATTCACAACTTTCCAGTCGTCTTCATTATTCAATCGTCCCTTCCTGGTTAACACCTCTACTTTACCTCTCAGATCCCTGTTCTCCTCAGCTAAGGATCTGACCTCCTGCCTGACTGCGGCCAACTCATTTCTTAAATTAAAAATGAGTTTGCTTGTGTCAGACGAGGACAAATCCCCAGCACAGCCACAAACAGCACCAACAACGACACCACCACCAACACCACTACCACTAACACCACCAGCACAAAGAACACCACTACTCTCCATTGTACTAAGTATGGTCAAGATTAGAGCTACTGGAAGCACGTCCTCACTGGATGAACCCAGGAACTATACTATCTAGATCAGGTGGTATGTAGACTACTCCTACAACTAGACTTTCTATATTATTTTTAATTTCAACCCATAAGGTTTCTGAATTTATATTTGTCTTAATTCCAGATTTAATGCAGCTTCTGAGGCTATCTTTAATATACATAATTACCCCTCCCCCTCTTCTATCTGCACTGCGATCCGCATTATAAAGTTTATATCCTGAAATTCTGTACTCAGCTTTAAAGTGTTTGCTTTCTAAATTAATCCAACTTTCACTAATGCATATTATATCCGCTATTTGTATAATATACTTTTAAAATTTCTCTAGGTTTACACTTCTAGTGGCTATTCTTTTTGTTAATATTTGTTCTTTGTAAAAAATGGTTATTATCCTTAGACTCCCAGTTATTTGACCCACTATTTACTGAACCCTTACTGACTAATTTTTCTGCACAAGTATTATTCATGTCATTATTTGTATCTAACAAAACCACCCTACCTCTCTGTCTATGCACTCCATCCCTTGCATACATATGCTTACGACTAGTGAAGTGATCCCACCCGTCTATAAAACCTATATTATTCTCCCGACAGAAGACTTCCATCCTAGCATTTACTCCTATAGCTCGAGACCACCACTCTGAACTTTGGCTAAGCCTAGGGAGAATACCACACATCACAGAAACTGCACCCCTTTTCCTGATCTTATCCAGGGCTTGTCTATACAACCTAATCAGCTCCTCACTTCTACCATCCTGCACGTCATTTCCACCAGCTATCAAACAAACAACATCTTTTTTCTCAATTCAGCTATTTATTGACTCACCCACCTTCTTCATACCTGCTCCAGGGAAAAAGTATTTTCCTCTAACTCTATGCCCGAGTTTCCTGTCTACATATCTGCATAGTGAATCCCCTACAATTACCAGAGAACGAGACTTATCCGGAGGATGGGTTACTCCGACCTTGGGAGACTTACCTAGGCTCTTGACCTGAGAGCTTTTCCCACTTCCATTTCTACGATCGCTAGTACACCTATCTGACTCTATGGGTCCTGAAGAATTACTGACGCCACTGTCACATTCATCTCTAAGTAAACTAAATGAATTAGCAACTTGTAGTCGAAAAGTATCATTTTTCCTAAGAACCATCTTCGTTGAACCCTTATTCACAACTTTCCAGTCGTCTTCACTATTCAATTGTCCCTTCCTGGTTAACACCTCTACCTTACCTCTCAGATCCCTGTTCTCCTCTGCTAAGGATCTGACCTCCTGCCTGACTGCGGCCAACTCATTTCTTAAATTAAAAATGAGTCTGCTCGCGTCAGACGCAGACAAATCCCCAGCACAAGCACACCCACAAACAGCACCAACAACGACACCACCACCAACACCACTACCACTAACACCACCAGCACAAAGAACACCACCACTCTCCATTTTACTAAGTATGGTCAAGACTAGAGCTACTGGAAGCACGTCCTCACCAATAATAATAATAATAATAATAATAATAATAATAATAATAATAATAATAATAATAATAATAATAATAATAATAATAATAATAATAATAATAATAATGATAATTGTAATATTAATAAAAAGAAATAAAAAAATAATAATAATAACAATAATAATAATTGTAATATCAATAAAATAATAATAATAATAATAATAATAATAATAATAATAATAATCAGTCTCCGATATAATTACTCGTGTCCAGTAGCGTCGAATACATTATAATAATAATAATAATAATAATAATAATAATAATAATAATAATAATAATAATAATAATGATAATAATAATAATAATAATAATAGTAATAATAATAATAATAATAATAATAATAATAATAAAAATAAATATAATAATAATAATAATAATAATAATAATAATTATAATAATAATAATAATAATAATAATAATAATAATAATAATAATAATAATAATTATTATTATTATTCCTTTTTTTGATGTCGGCTACCCCCCAATTAAAGGGGGAAACAGCCAAGGTATATGTATGTATGTATTATTGTTGTTAATATTGTAGTCGCCGTGGCTCAGTCGGTAGCGTCTCCGACTCCGAGGCGTCAGGTCGAGGGTTCGCGCCCCGTCACGGTCTGAGGTTAGCAAAGGCATGCACTCAGCGTAAGGATTACATCTGCCAAAACAAGTCCTTCGCAAGAGGGCAACCGTCCTAGCCCTTGATTGATAAGGGAGTCCGTGACGTAAAACCGGAACATTATTATTATTATTATTATTATGATTATTATTATTATTGTTATTACTATTATTATTATTATTATTATTATTATTATTAATATTGTTTTTTTTGTATTAATATTACAATTATTATTATAATAATGTATTCTACGCTACTGGATAAGAGTAACTATATCGAAGACTGATTATTATTATTATTATTATTATTATATTATTATTTTTATTATTATCATTATTATTATTATTATTATTATTAATATTATTATTATTATTATTATTTTTATTATTATTATTATTATTATTATTATTATTATTATTATTATTATTATTATTATAAAAAAAGTGGTTAAAGGAGTTTAATTTACTTCGCTAAATACCTATAAAGGAAATAAAAGCTCTACATTGGGGGCCTTTATTATTAAAGAAATACTGAAAAGTGAAAAAAGATTTGATATTTCTAGGATAATTAATAACATTAAAAGTCATACTTTTTTTTTAATGGGGGGAGTCAGAGTTGGGGGGGGGGTAATGTTGATGACATATTGATAGCTCATCCAAGGGATAGATCTCAGACTAGAGATAATCCTCTAATATCTGAGGTCAGCATACTCGTACCTGGAGACAGTGTTGCCAGATCTTTTTTTTCCAAAATCTGTAGATGTACATGAAAAAATCTGTAGAAATCTGTACTTACCAAACTATAATCTGTAGAAAATTCTGTAGCGTTTACAGTGCATGATTTATAAAACTTCTGCATTCAGACGCAAGTTTCGTGTATTTATGAAATCTAAAGACAACAAATATGAAAGCATCAGCACAATCTTTCAACATTTGTATATACAGTATCGTATTTGTTGGTATAGAAACAAATATTTTACAAGTTAGTCATTTAAATTTTTTCATTTTTGCAGTATTTCCTAACAGGAAGGATAGCTGAAACTTATAAGCAAAAAGGTATTCATGACAATGAGTTTAAACAGTATAATCAAGAGAAAATTCATATATAACAAAACATTCTTCAACCAAACGATTATATTCTTCAGACTTCAAGCAATGATCATACTCATAGTGAAAACCAAAAATAAAATTTATATATATATATATATATATAAATGAAACAGTAGACTGAAAATCATATTAATTTTTCTGTATATTTGTATTATTCTAATTGTAACTGAAATGGAATACAAAAGTGAAAAAAAAATTCTCCATGAAAACAAATATATTGCCTATGCATATTCTACTTTTTTTCTGATCATATATACTTCCAGCCCCTACTCTCTTCAGCAATGGCTTTGTTACAGTAAAATCAAAGCATGATTTTCCTTTGATTAATTGCTTAGTATGAAGCAAACCTGTTACGGTTTCAGTAGACAAA
>JAXCGZ010008445.1:12500-35613 GCA_037179515.1 Halocaridina rubra
ATCCTCTCCTCTTGCAAAACCTTTTCTTCCCAATTCCTTGGTGTGACCATGCCTGCTCCATGGATATTCAGGCCAGGGACTGGGCATACTGGTTATACCAAGCCTCTCCTTCTGATTTAACTCAGCCTGCTTTTAGTATGGCTAGGAATCACTGCATTGCTCAGATGTGTAGGTCTAAAGCTTTCTTTTGAAGAAGGATAAGTTGATGGCCTGAACTCCTCTCCCACTGATAAATGTTTCTGATCCTTAACCAAAAAGTTCTGTAACTCAAGCTTTCGTCCTCTCATTCATCCAGATGGCTCTACAGCTTGCTCTTCCACTAACAATTGTCAAACATTCTACTTGTATTCCTGATCACCATGACCATGGAGCTAATATTCTTGACCTAGTCTTTACTTCTAGTCCTAAAAACAAATCATATTCTGTGTTCTTCCCTGTTGGTAAGTCTGGCCACTCTTTGAGCTCATTTCTTCCCTTTTTGCTCCCCCTTCATCAATTCCACCTACCCGGTGTCATTTTTGGCACTTAGTCCTTACCCAGTAATGATTTGTGTAACTTTTTGTATGATTTTCCATGAGATGACTACTGCTTTCGGAACTGCAACCTGATCAGGTTGCCTTAAAAGTTGGTGAGATCATAACCTCGAGAATGGAGGTATTCATCCTCTCCTCTTGCAAAACCTTTTCTTCCCAATTCCTTGGTGTGACCATGCCTGCTCCATGGATATTCAGGCCAGGGACTGGGCATACTGGTTATACCAAGCCTCTCCTTCTGATTTAACTCAGCCTGCTTTTAGTATGGCTAGGAATCACTGCATTGCTCAGATGTGTAGGTCTAAAGCTTTCTTTTGAAGAAGGATAAGTTGATGGCCTGAACTCCTCTCCCACTGATAAATGTTTCTGATCCTTAACCAAAAAGTTCTGTAACTCAAGCTTTCGTCCTCTCATTCATCCAGATGGCTCTACAGCTTGCTCTTCCACTAACAATTCCATTCTCTTTGGCTCTCATATATTTGCTAACTCTTCTGTAAGGGATTCGGTGCACCTGGCGTTAGTACTTTACCCCTCTCTTACTCTATCCCTTCCCCTATTTTTTCTTAACCCAAAGTCCATAAGGTTCTTTGTTCTCTAAAGATGCACAAAGCATTCAGACCCAATAGTATCCATGCATGGCTCTTTAAGGAGTTTGCAAATGAACTAGATTTCATGCTTTGCCATCATTTACATCTCATGCTCTCAACTATTATGTATCCTTCATCCTGAAGCAAGCTTTAGTTCAGCCTGTTCCTAAGAAGGGTGACCATTCTGTTCCTTCTAACTATCGACCAACTTATTTGAAATTTTGTTAAATTCACACTTCTAGAAATGTCTTGACTCTAAATTGATTAATTCCAATCACCAGTATGGCTTTTGAAAGGCAAGAATCACTGGTAACTTCCTCTCCTATCTCACTCATATATGGTCACCTTTTCTAAAGAACTATTGGAAATCCTTTATAATTACCCTTGATATCTCAAAGGCTTTTGATAGAGTGTGGCACAAGGTTCTGTTGGCCAAACTACTTACTAGTGCCTTTAACCCTTCTCTCTGTTCTCTGACTTCCAGTTTTCATTCAGATAATTTTATATCTGTGGTTGTTGACTGCACAACATCTAACTCATTCCCAGTTGCCAGTAGTGTTCTACAGGGATCTGTTTTTTCACCTACTTTGTTTTTCTTCTTTGCATCAACAATTATATTCAGTCCCCATGTTTCTCTCTTCTCCATGCCTTTTCCAACGACTCTACCCTTCATTTTTTTCTCTACCTTTTCTTCACAACCTTCGTCTGCTAAATTTAATCAGGTTCGAATCACTGTTTCTTCAACTGTCAACTCCGTTTTACAGATATTACCTGAGAGGGGCACTCAAAATTTAGTTAAATCTATTGCCTCGAACATAATTTCTGGCTATCAGTTTCTCTTCTCTTCCTGATGGCCCTGTCATCTCCGAAACTAATGAAATATACTCTGTTAATTTGTTAAACTTATTAGGAATACATATAGACTACAATTTGTCTTGAAGGAGTCACATAGACCAATTTCTAAAACAGCATAAAAAAATATTGGTGTTCTGTTTCGTTTTCGTTTTTATGTTTTTCTTTTCAGTTCCTGAAAATCTATAAAAGCCTTATCTGTCCCTGCTTAGAATAATTTTCTCACATCTGGGGTGTTTCTTCTTATACATATCTACTTGATAGGGTTGAATCTAAGGCAGACAGGCTCATCAATGACCTTCTCTTGCTAGTACTTCTAATCAAGACTTTCTTTCTTGCCATAAGGTATCATCCCTTTCTCTTTTCTATTGCTACTACTTCCATCCCTGCTGAGTTGGAGAGTTGCATACCTCCCCCTCTGCCGAGGCCTTGTGAAACTTGCCAAGTGTCCACATCTCGCAGGTATTGTGTGGAGATATGGAACTCACGGACGGGTTGGCACAGCGACTGCTTCTTCCCTTCCAACTCCAGACTCTGGAACTTTCTTTCTCCTGCCTTTCCTAACTTTTATGACCTATATTTCTTCAAAAAGTTTATGTATCGTCATCTCAGGCCCTTATTTTGCCATATGTTTAGGTCCTCATTACTTCTAGTATTCTTTAACTATGTCCTTTCCTTATTGATTATGCTGCCTTGTCCTTAAATTCATTTTTTTTCCTCTCAGTGTTTATTATTATTATTATTATTATTATTATTATTATTATTATTATTATTATTATTATTATTATTATTATTATTATTATTATTATTATTATTATTATTATTATTATTATTATTATTATCATTATTGTTATTATTATTATTTTTAATATTGCTTAATACACGATGGTCTCTGAGGAAAGAGAAACGACTTCCTTCTAGATATATATTCATTGGGCACTGACCACTTACATAACATAAAGATCATCATTTCTGGCAGCCATATTTGTGCATCTTTTCCTTACTAAACTATATAGATATCATACTGTAACATCCTTTCTTCTTTGGAAAAATAAAGAATACTATTCTGTAACTCAAGCTTCCCCCCTCTCATTCGTTCTGGTTCTATAGCTTGCTCTCCCACTGACCAAGCCACTCTCTTTGGCTCTCATTTTTCTGCCAACTCTTCTATCAACGATTCCAGCGCACCTGTTCCTCAGCCTTTTCCCTTCTCTAACCCTATGCCCTCCCTTATCCTTTCTTCACGCAAAGTTCATAAGGTTCTTCGCTCGCTAAAGACGAACAAGGCATCTGGTCCCGATGGTATCCCTGCAAAGTTCCTTAAGGAGTTTGCAGATAAACTGGCTCCCGTGCTTTGCCGTCTTTTTTGCCTCATTCTGTCAACCAGTATCTATCCTTCATCTTGGAAGCATGCTCTAGTTCAACCTGTTCCTAAGAAGGGTGACCACTCTATTCCTTCTAACTACCGACCTATTGCTCTAACCTCCTCTCTTGCTAAAATTTTCGAAACTTTGATCAATGCTCACTTCTTGAAACGCCTTGAATCTAACTCACTTATCTCTGATCACCAGTACGGCTTATGCAAGGCAAGATCCACTGGTGATCTCCTGTCCTATCTTACTCATGTATGGTCATCTTCTCTTAGGAACTATGGGGAATCCTTTGTCGTCGCCCTTGATATCTCTAAGGCTTTTGACAGAGTCTGGCACAAGGCTCTGTTGGCCAAACTCCCTGCCTATGGCTTTATCCCTTCTTTCTGTTCTCTGATTTCCAGTTTTCTTACTGACCGTTCTATATCTGTAGTTGTTGATGGCGCGACATCTAGCCCTTTCTCTGTTACCAGTGGTGTTCCACAGGGCTCTGTTCTTTCACCTACTCTCTTCCTTCTCTTCATCAATGATCTTCTACAATCCCCATCTTCCTCTCTTCTTCATGCCTTTGCCGATGATTCTACCCTTCATTTTTCCTCTGCCTTTTCTTCACAACCTTCATCAGTTACTCGTAATCAATTTCGTATCACTCTTTCTTCTACTCTTAACTCCGATTTGCAGAAAGTATCTGAATGGGGCACTCAAAATTTAGTTAAATTCAATGCCTCCAAGTCACAGTTTCTGGCTATCTCTTTATCTTCTTCTCCTCCTGATAACCCTATTGTCTTCGAAACTAATGAAATTTACCCTCATAACTCTATCAATATATTAGGAATCCATATAGCCTCTAACTTGTCTTGGAGGAATCACAAATCCAAATTTCTAAAACTTCATCCAAAAAATTGGGGTTTTCTTTCGTTTTCGTCATTACTTTTCCTCATTGCAGTTACTTGAAATTTACAAAGGTCTTATCCGCCCCTGCTTAGAATACTGCTCACACATCTGGGGTGCTTCTTCCTTTACTTATCTTCTTGATAGGGTTGAATCTAAGGCAGTCAGACTTATTAATGATCCTTCTCTTACTTCTAACCTGGAATCTCTCTCTCTTCGCCGTAAGGTATTTTCCCTTTCGCTTTTCTATCGCTACTACTTCCATCGCTGCTCTGATGAGTTGGCGAGTTGCATCCCTTCTCCACTGCCGAGGCCACGTAACACTCACCAAGCAGCCTCATCTCTCATGTACTGTGTGGAGATTTGTAGCTCGCGGATTGGTCGGTGCAGCGACTGCTTCTTCCCATCTACCTCCAGACTCTAGAACTCTCTTCCTCCTTCTGTCTATCCTAATTCTTATGACCTTTCATCCTTCAAAAAGCAGATCTATCGTCATCTCAGAGCCTAGTCCTCCATATCTCTGGGTCCTCTGTACTTTGACTGTTTTTTTTTCTGTCTGTCGTTTTCCTTTGTGTCATTACCTCATCTCTGCCTTGCCCTTAACCTTTTTCTTTTCCTTCGTCTTGGTATTTTCTCGTGCCCTGGCCTTTATTGATGAGGGCAGTTTTTGCCTGTCCCGGTGTCACACTCTTAAAAAAAAAAAAAGTACGTTCATATCAAGAGCTTAAACCAACAATTAACATTTTGTTACAATGCAATCTTTAAATGTAGAAAGTATTTTATTTCAGGTACTTCTAGCATTTATATTCATACTACTCATTCGGGTTTCATTGTCGTTAATTACGGGTTCAATAATATTCTATCCACTGGCCTCATTATTTACATTTTCAGAATTATATTTGACACAAATTTCAGGATTTGCTTTTTCTGGGCCTTACATCACATTTGTTTTCTTAAGGTGAACTCTATTCCATCTTAACAAACCATCATTAAAGTCAACTACATAAGATCTATTTTCAAGCTTTTTAGCTACTATACCAGGCTTCCATTTTCTCTTGGAAAGAATAGAAGGATTAAATGCGTGCAGAATCACCTGCAACTAGTTCTTCCAAGTACTAGGCACCTTTATCATTGACTATTTTTCAGAATCTTTCTTGCTTTTACATACTTACTATCATATTGTTGGGGTTTTAACAAATGAATCAATTGGTAGTAGTGTATTAGTTTTTTTTTTGCCCCAACAACCTTGAGCTGGACTAAAGCCTAAATTTTTTTAAGGGAATATTTCCATTATCTAAAATAGCTATATATGATTCTTTACCACTGTCTACTGCTTTCAAAATTAACCTTTTTGCATTCTTTACTGTAGATTGATCCATTCCATTAGATATAGGATAATATGGACTACTAGTCTTATGTTCAAAATCATATGCAAGAGAAGAGTCTTTAAATTCCTCACTGTCACTACAGAAGGCAATCCATACCTTGCAAAATGCACTTTCAATTTCCTTATCACGAAGGTTTATCTTGTATTTTCTAAGTTATCTATCTCCCAAAATTATTATCGAAAAAAAAACTATCAAATAATTACAATGTTTTAGTCATTAAATCAACACCTACTCTTTCCCATGGTCTATCAGTTACTTCATGAGGCTGTAGAGTTTCGTATTGTTGACTTACTGGAAAGTGCTTACATGTTTCGCACTTAGAGATAAATTGTTTTACATAAAAATTCATACAAGGTCAGGAAAGAAATTTTTTTGCTCGTCTCAAACAACTTTCAACACCAATATGTAAAGAATGAATAGCATAAAAAAAATTCAATTTCTTAGTTAAATGAACAAATACTCTTTTATCCTTAAAAGTAAGATCATTATGTACAGGAAATTCGTTTCTTGTACAGTAATATGGCTTGAGGACAACAGGAAATTTTATTCACATCATTTGGTCAACCATTTAAAATCATGGAATTCAATAACTGCAAACATTAGCTTTATCAATTTTCTTACGAATCATGGTAAACATTTTGGTCTAATAAGCAAGTCGTCTGCCATATTAAAAATTATCATATATTCCATCTTTACCACTACAAGGCAAATATAAATGTGACAAAGTATCAGCTAGTAACAGTTCACCTCCTTTTATGTGTTTTAATTGTATATCATATTTCATATTCTCATGAGAATACCCTGTAAGCTTCTAGGGGCTCCACACAGAGGTACAAGAATTCTTGTCTCTAATGGCGTATAATCAGTTTCTACAATAATTTTCCTATAAAAAGTATATAGATGGAATTATTCTATAGCAATACAAGTGAAAGTGCTTTTTTTTCTCAATTTGTGCATAATGAGTGTTTGTCTCAGTCAATGCTCAACTTGCATATGCAATAGGCTTACCAGACTGCATTAAGGCTGCACCTACACCTTTTTCCGAAACATCACTAGGCATCATTTGTGTTATAGTACTGCAAGACAGGTGCTATAGAAATAAGTGTTTATTTACACCAAATACTTTATGATGATCATCAATCCATCATCACTCAACATTTTGATATGTTAACTGACTTAACGGCTCCATCAATTCTGACTTATTGGGTAAAAATTTTGCTAAATAATTAACCATACCTGCAATTCTTGGTAAACCAGCCACATCTGTTATAGGATCCATTTTCAAAATTACTTCCACTTTTAATGGACCAGGTATCAAACCAATACAAGTTAGCTTATGGCTAAAAAAACTAATCTCAGACTTTTTAAGTTTTATCTTGGTTTTGCTTAACTTAATACCTATTCTCGACATTACTAACCAACTTATGCAATTTTATATCATGGTCTTTCTCAGCTTCCTCATGATTATCACCAATACTATATACCAAGATGTCATCAGCTACACATACAATACCTTCCAACCAACAAGTGCCATTTAAAGTTTCTTTTGAAAAATTTCACTACTCATAGCCATACCAAAGGGCAACCTTACTCATCTATAGCTACCCAATAGCCTTTGAAATGTAGTTCCCCTACTTAACTAATTATCAAGCAAAAACTGTCAATAGCCATTTTTAAGATCAAAACTAGAAGAGCCTTGTCATTTGACAGTTCAGTTAATACATCATATAAAAAATGCATTGGCTGGAGCTCTCACTTTAATGAATTAACATTTGAGGGTCTATATACACTCTTATGGCCCCATTACTCTTTCTTGAGTGACCAATCTGCTACCAAACTTTATTGGTTCATCAACTTTACATTCGATATTTTATTTTTCCGTCCTTTCTAGAATTTTTTACCTTTTAGTTTTCATTTTTTCTTATACTAACTGGAAGTCTGCACGAAGTTACTACAGCAGTTTGCAAACAATTGTCAATAGTTATATTACCTGCATCATTATAATCAGAGAATACGTTATATACAGCTCAAATGCTCTCATGGTTCACTGTGATTAGATTTATATATTATGACGTTCTCTTATCTAAGAAAGATGCATACTCTTCTTCAATAAAAACGAATTCCTCTGAATATTTTTTTCTTATTTTTTAAAATTCTAATGACAATTCTACAATTGCCAGTTGGTTTCACTGTTGAGGACGACAGATCTCAAGCATAGTTTGACAATGGTTTAAAATATGTTTAGGTACATATTTAATAGGTATTATATTAATACTGGTGTTATAATACTCTCTTAATGTAGTCTCTCATATGTTATCATTGTATACCTTCTTCTTGTAATTATAATTTCTAATTCTATTACCATTGTTTATTTTATTTGCAGATGCTTGTAGCTGTATTTATGTAGAAAAAAAAAACTAAATACCACCATGGCTTATTACAATTTATTCTACATAAATATTTGAATGCTGGTTTGATTCAATTGGAGCATTATGGATAAATTCCTGCGACCTGAAAGACTTGATGTCAATCCAAATTCGAATGTTGTTGCTAAGGAACGGAAGCATTGGCTAACGACTTTCTCAAATTTTCTTACTGTTATTGAAGGACTCTCTCTTAACAAGTTGAATTTGCTTATGAATTATGTTGCTCCATCTGTGCTTGAATATATTTCTGATTGTGCCACATATGAAGCTGCTGTTGCAACTTTACAGGATTTAAATGTAAATCCTAGGAATGAAGTTTATGCTATAAATTTATTATCCACCCATCGACAGCAACAAGGGGAAACATTAGATGAATACTTACAGACCCTGAAGAATCTAAGTGGTGATTGTAACTACAAAGCTGTCAGTGCTGAACAATGTCAGGAAGAATCAATTTGGTATGCTTTTCATAAGTGGATTATTATCTAATGTCATTCGTCACAGACTCCTTGTGAATAGAACACTTGACGTAACTACTGCCTTTGACCAAGCTAGAGCTCTTAATGAAGCACAGAAGAGCTCTGAGTCTTACTCCACTCCACAGAAGGCTTTCGGTGTGGCTGCATCTGCAACTGCTCCTCTAGCTATGAATGATTCTGACAGTCATTATGATTTTTCCAGAAATGTTAGCCATGCTTCAGCTGCTGTCAGTAAAGGGCAAAGGTGTTTTTTTTTCTGTGGGAATAGAAGACATCCCTGCATCAACTGTCCAGCTCGTTAAACAACTTGTAATCAGTGTGGCAAAACAGGACATTATGCAAAAGTGTGCAAGTCTTCTAAAGCGGGAATATATGCTGCTACTGTATTATCAACATTGGCTATTGTTACTGTGGTTTCCTCATGTCTTCTTTCTAAAGCTACTCTTAAAATTAAATTGAATGGAAGAATAGTTGAGGCTCTGGTGGACACAGGTAGCTCTGAGAATTTTGTGAGTTAATCACTTTTTACATGGTTAAATCTTCATGTGCACCCTGCATCTAGCATTGTCTTCATGGCTTCTACATACTTGAGCACTAAGATACATGGTTATTGTTTGGTGATGTTGTATTGGCAGGCCATAACTATCACAGAGTTAGGCTGTCTGTGCTTTCTGATTTATGCAAGGATGCTATATTGGGTCAGAGCATTATGAATCAACATAAAGTGTCAGATTGAAATCTGAAGGAGACAGACCTCCATTGAATGTGTGTGGGCTGGCAACTTTTATCCTACCTCTTCCGGCTCTTTTTTCAAATCTGACTGATTATTATAGGCCTATTGCTGTTAAGTCAAGAAGATACAGTGAACCTGATAAAAGATTCATCTCATCAGAAATTGAGAGGCTTCTCTCAGAGGGAGTCATTGAACCCAACAATTCACCTAGGAGAACTCAAGTTTTAGTCACAACTAGTGAGCGACAAAAGAAAAGAATGGTTGTAGACTATTCGCACACTATCAACCAATTTATGCTGTTGGATGCTTACCCTCTTCCAAAAATTGATGAACTGGTGAATACAGTAGCTCAGTATCGATTCTTCAGCACAATCGACCTAAAGTCAGCCTATCATCAAATTCCTATATGTAGCGAGGACAAGCCTTACACAACTTTTGAAGCTTGTAATAAGCTGTACCAATTTACACAGATCCCATTTGGGGTAACCAATGGTACCTCTTGTTTCCAACAGATAATGGACTAATTTATTGCTGACAGTGATCTTGCAGATACTGTTGTGCATCTTGACAATATTACTGTCTGTGGGAAAACTAAAGAAGAGCACGATACTAAGCTAGGAAGATTCAGGGAGGCTGCTAATCGGACAAATTTGACCTTTAATCTTGATAAGTATTTGTTTTCAGTTTCATTCATGGATTTCTTGGGTTATATGGTCTCTGATGGGAAGATTAAACCCAATTCAGAACGTCTTCGGACAGTACGGGACTTCCCATTCCACATGATATTGCTTCATTACGTCGCGATCTTGGTATGTTTTCATACTACTCACAGTGGATAGCAAACTACTTTGAGAAAGTTGTTCCTCTGATTCTGGCTAAAGCATTTCCACTCTCTGAAGCTGCTAAGGAGGTATTTAAATGATTAAAAACTGAAATTAAGAAGTCGGTAGTGCAATCCATTGATGAAACTATCCCATTTGTGGTAGAGAAGGATGCATCTGAGCAAGCTGTGACAGCCACTCTGAAGCAGTCAGGAAAACCCATGGCCTTCTTTTCTAGGACTCTTAATCCTAGCCAAAGGAAACTTTCAGCTATAGAATAGGAGACATGTGCAATAGTAGAAGCACTTCGCAAATGGCGTCATTATCTTACTGGGCGTCAATTACTCTTATTACCTATCAGAAATCGTTTGAAAAGCTTAGTATTGATTTTAAAGGACCACTGCCATCTTCATCAAAGAATCAGTATATGCAGACTGTCATTGACGAATTTTCTCGGTTCCCATTTGAATTTGCATGCCCTGATATGAGCTCACGGATTGTTATCAGATGTCTTGGTCAATTGTTTGCAATATTTGATATGTCTGCATACATCCATTCTGATAGAGGAGCTTCTTTTATGGCAGCAGAGGTCCGCCATTTTCTCAACAGCCGAGGGATTCTTACTAGTTGCGCTATTCCATATAATCCCCAGGGGAATGGTCAGTGTGAGCGATACAATGGAGTGATCTTGAAATCTATTGCTCTTGCACTAAAATCAATGCATCTACCTGTTCCTCATTGAAAGCTTGTTTTAGAAGATTGTTTTTTTTTTTTAATGATTGTGACACCAGGATGGGCAAAATAAAAAAATCTACCCTCATCAGGCCTGGGTACGAAGAAAACATAGAGAGAACCAGAGATTGGGAGTGTATTGTGACTTGATAGATGTGAAAGGATAATAAAACATGTGCAACGAATATCCAAGAATATTCGGTGTTGATGTAGGCATAGAAAGAGAACTGTAACTGAAGGAAGACTTAACATCGAACTGTCCTGGACAGTCTTATTTAAGTCCCTACATTCACTCTGCACTCTACTTTCAAAGGCTACAAATGCTACTCCACATGAGCTCCTGCTTGCTTTTCAACGCCTATCTCCCAACGTGGCTTTCTTCCCCAGGACTGGTCTTAGTAAAACGCCTTGTCAGAGAATCCAAGCATAACCCTATTGTTGAAGAGGCAAAACTCATAGAAGCAAATCCTCGGTATGCCCATGTACGTTTCTCTAATGGCAGGGAAACTACTGCATCAACTCGACGCCTGACTCAAGCAAATGATGTTCAGAATATTACTCAGAGGACTGATAACTCTGAACATCTGGCTCCAGCAAATGATATTCAGAATGTTACTCACAAGACTGATAAATTTCATTCTCCCACTGCTGAAAGTGTAATATTGTGAACAGACAAGTATACAACAGTAATGAAACAAATCAACCAAATGATCCCAGTCGACCTAATTCTTTGGGCGTCCCAATGACTCAGGTAACTCCGCATCCTTCACTCTCATCTGAAAACGAGATGTCGGTGCCTTTGCGTAGATCTTAGCGCCAACGCCGACCTCTAAATCCCTTAGATTTGTGAATTACAGGAAAGTATTTGAATGTTTTCATAGTATATTTTCTGGTATTATAATATGCTTATTGCTATAAGCCATTATATGTAGTTCGCTTTGATATAGTGATTTTCTTGTCAGTGGGGGTGAATGTTATAACATTCTCTTACTGTAGTCTTTCATTGTTTTATCATTGCATACCTTCTAATTGTAATTATAATTTCTAATTCTCTTACCATTATTTATTTTATTTGCAGATGCTTGTAGTTGCATTTATGTAGAAGAAAGCCTTAAATACTACTATGGTTTATCATAACTGGCTCCATTATCAACTTGGAATTAACTTTAGTTCCATTGATATCCATTTCAGCAGATATTAACTTATCATGCATAGGATTATTATTAACTTTGAAGACATACTCCACACTGGAATCGTCTGACTTGTGTCTTATTTCCATTGTATTCATTAACCTTACTATTGGTAATGAGCCTATTCTTACTCGACCTAAAAGGACACTTTACAGCAAAAATTATTTAAAATTCCACATTTTGCACACACTTTCCCAAATGCAGGGCAAATACTCTTTGACGACACTTGCCTTTGGTCACAAAATTTACACTCTTAAGCGTTTATCTTCACCTTTTGGTTCACAAAGAATTAAGTCTTTCTTACCTTGGCGAATATTTAAGCTATGCTCTGCTTTATAGGACTACAACTCAGCTTTTGTACTGCATCAAAGTTGTTCTCTTTATAGATGTACATCTGTTTTTGTGAAGCTAGAAAATTTGTACAAATGTCAGTATTTCTCTTCAGGTCTAAATCTGCAGCATCAGCGATTTATTTTTTTACATCCATAAACTACTTAATCTCTGAGAGCTTTGCCTTTTTTGTTATCATAATCACACTTCTTAATTAGTATCTTAGGTCTAGTAATGTAGGATTTATTCCAGAGACTCAAGTGTATTTTAAATGCATTTTCTAAATTTATAGTGTGCAGCTAATTAATTTTTCTTGGAGCAAAGTACACATTAAGTGCATCAAGAACAAAGGATAATACTTGCAAAGGGGCTGCTGCAGTTTTCACCGGGAGGAGAAATCTAAAGATTTGTGGACATCCAGCAGCTAATCTCCACCAGTTGCAAGCAGTAATCAGACCTTCTCATCATCCAGTGTGTCTACTTTTTTCGGTTGCTTTTAGATACAATTTGAACTTTTGTTGAAATTATCTCTAGGCACTCTCACTGTCACCACTAAGAGACACCTTATCAGGGCAGTTCATATGGGAAATATCAGTCTCCATTTTCTCGACTAACTGCTGGCCTCAACACAGAACATGAGATGAAAAGAAGCTCACTGGGGTGGCGGCTATGCACACACACAAAATGACAAAAAGTATCGGCTGTTCACATCTGTCCCCTTTAATTTCTTACTTCACCATGCAAAATATTATGGTGATCCCACAACCAATGGCACCATGTTTTCTTAATGCAAGGTGGTCTCTGAGGAAAGAGAAACGTCTTCCTTCAAGCTGTATTTATTGTGCATTGAACATTTACATAACATAAACATCGTCATTCTTGGTGGCCACATTTGTGCTTCTTCTTTTCCTAAACTATATACAAATCATATTGTCTATCTACATTTCTATATACATATTGGAAAAAATAATATTATCATTAGTTGTTGTTGTTATTTCAAACCGCTATAATATGGTTTCTCTATAATTAGAATGTTTATGCGTTTTTTTATATAACTATATTCTCTTTCCTTTCTTTCATCTAGAAATCATGACTAACACTGATAAAATTAAAAAGAACTTTAATAAGGATTAACTGAAATAAGGACTGGTATTACTGAAGAGATGTCTCTCCAAGTTTATCTGTATACACTTTATGTCTGTCTACCTCCATACAGAATTGCAATCGGATTAAATCGTAGCGATTGAAACCATTCCTGAGAGTTGCTATAAAGGCTTATGAATATAATCGTTACTGGCATAGCTATATTGGCCCATTATTAAGCTTTCATGACTCACGGAGGCAATGAAAACATTTTGTCCGATTCATAAAATGTTTTGTGCAACTAATATATCATGGGTTATTTATGCATAATAATTTTATTCACTTAACTTCGTCCGTGTTTCAATGAAATTTATACCTTTGCCAATTTTTTTTTCCAAATGTCATACTTATACTGCTAGACGAAAAAAAATTAAAACTCGTCCTAAGTCAGTTGGTATATCGGGATGCAGAAGTAAAGCGTGAGAAAACCTTGGCTTAGAAAACGTTGATTCGACTTAGGATCTATATTTACTCGCAAAAATCTTGAATTTGAATTGTGAAATATTACAGTGTAGGTCTTCCTTTTAAGCAAAATGTGCTCTATAGCTATGATATATTAAAGCCACAGTATAAAACTGCATATGTAAATCTTATCAATATTTCATCACGCAACATGTTTTCACGAGCAAAGACTCGAACGCCTTGTCACAAGGCAAAAGCCTATAGAAAGCAGAAGAGAGTTAAGAAGGGTGAAGTTTCTTTTTGACAGATGGTGTGATAGACCTCAACATGACGTGAGTATGATGGATATCTTTAGGTTTATAAGCATTTTTTGTGTGTTAATTAATGTTTAGGTATGATTTTATATGTCGTTAAATCCCTTTTTATTGTATTTAGGTATCTCGTTTTATAGAAACCAAACCACAGTATATTCGTTACTGACCTAGGCCATAAAATACATTATTTGGGTTCCCAAATTATTGAGAAACTAATAGCTCACAGGTGAGTGGGAAGTATTTTAGTTGTTCATGGCAGGATCAAACCTCCGTAATTATTTGTAAAGTAGTAATGAAACTCTATATTTCATGTTTGACATTCAGGTCTCACTTAAAACTCGAATGTATACCGCAGGACGGATAGCCCATTTGAAAATGATTTTGGGATTGAGTGAACCCGTTTTCAATTTGCTGCTGCCACACGCCTATAAATGTGGATACACGTTCATAGACACATGGCTAGGTTAGGTTATCGTTATAATTATATTTAATTACTATTGACCTCGGGTTTTTTTTTTTGTCTTGATATGATAAATGTATTGGTTTACCTGCTTTTTTGTCTTGATATGATAAGTGTATTGGTTTACTTGCATATGGTGAGGTTAGTTCCCCGTTGGACTATGAACATTGTTTAAAAGGGGATCTCTTTACTGACAGTGAATGTGGGAATTTATTAAGCCCTCCAGATGAGGGGTTGTGGGACATTGAGGATTGTCTAATCGCTTGATTTTGAGAAATATTTTGTATTCCTGGTGACAATGCGTAGAGGTTGGGTAAGTTAGATTAGACATGAGGTGATACTGTTAGACAGATACAGTAAAGAACTGTGGAAAGTATTTTGTATAGTAGTTACTTATTTTGATTGTTTGGACCAGCTTTCTAGCGGTGGCTGTGGCCCACAGAATCATTGGAGAATTGCTAACCTGACATTATCGACATACCATGACTTTATTGTGTACTTACTTTGATTTACAATATCTCTTTGTAAAGTTATGGTGATGTTGAGAGTTCTTTGGAGACTGTATGTGTTGCTTTTTATTAGTATTTATAGAAATTTGATTGCTAGATGCTTTCAGTAATATTTTTTTTCAATGCCTCAGATTGAGATATATTTGTTAACTACACAAAACTGAGAAAGTTTAAGGAGTTTTAGATAAAAAAGTTAATAAAATATTTATTGGTGATTGATATGGAGATAGATCTGTTAAATTAATTTTTATCTGCTCATCTTCAGGAGACTACAAAACTGCTCAAAATTCATGTGCAGAGCACGTAAATGAGGTATACTATCTTTAATATACAGTATAGATATGCATAAGTGGACTTAAGCTTAGGCAATAATGTAGAATTTATAGAATAGGTGCCAGTAAAATGTCTTTTATGAGAATTAAAGCATTGAAGTGGGTACTTTCACGGTGTGGCATAAGCTACAACATGCCATGAATTTATGAAAAGGAAACTCGTGTTTGAGCCCACCGTGGAGCGTTAGGAAGGTCATCCATTCTTAATTCTTCAGTTCCATTTTGTCTTTTTCCGCCCCCACTTGAATGGGGATTAATAGTGACACATAAGTGGCAATGCAAACAAACATGGATGCCTTTTAAATTCATGGGTATAATGGTGAACTGTAATTCAGTGGCAAGGTAGCTTACACTGAACGCTTGTGAACTGTTTCTTCATTTCACCTTGTGTTTATGATAAAAATATATTAAATATCAGGTGTATGTGTCGAAATGTGTTTGTGTGCTCTTGTCTTCATGTTCCTCTCTTGGAGGCGTATAGGTCCATGTAAAGTGAACCTTTCTTCCATAAGAAGTTGGACTTTTCTTAAGAGAGGAGTAATTTTACTGATATTGTAGATAATGGTCTTTAAAACTAGTATTTATTTATGTTTGTTGAATTTCCTTCAGCCAGAGACATCATAAATATCAGAGTGACATTTTAGTTGCCCTTAGATTATTAAAGATTACAGACTAAATTTTCAGACGGAATATAATGTTATAGAGAAAGTTTTTTGGCTGAAGATTTCTTTGTGGTGTTACATTATTCGGAAAACAGGATTTAACAATCTGTATTCTTTCACAATTATTGTTTTGTTAAACATATATGAAATGATTAGGGATAGCTATTTATAATATGTTGATTGCTTTCTCTAAGCTGCCTGGCCAAACAGCCAGGGTCCTTCAATACGGCCACAGCCGATCCTAGGCTTTTCCACAGAACCCTTAGGGATTATATATTGTGTTGTTTGAGTATGTGGTTGTGTGCGGTGCAGTCTTCCATAGTAAATTTTACAACAATATGACAATTATCTTTGGATGCTTTCTCGCACTGTCACCAACCTAGAATGGCAAACTTTACTTTAAACAATAAAACATAACAACTGGTCAATCATAATATGGTACTTGTTAAATTTTATCGTAACTATTTCAGGTGACTTAATGCTTGCCATCCACTTTGTGCTTGCTCAGACAGCTTATCAAACCAAAGGTAAATTTTTAGATCTGATATTCAGTCGGCCATTATGGAAGGGAATGATCTGGTGGCTCACATTACAAAGCCAGTAAACTCTACCATTGATTCCTCTGGCTGTGGAAAAGATGCGCTCACAGACAGTTATGGCTGGTTCATTCAAGCCATATTAGCTACACTTGCATTTGGCCTTTTAATATGTAAGTTCAATATTTAGTTATTTGTCTTCCTTTATATAAGTAATGAAAATTTATATTGAATACATTATTTTGAAGATATTTGTTTCTTTGTTTCCTGCTGCTTTAAGGTAGAACTTGGTCATAGATATCTTGATTGCATGAGTGGAATGTCTTCCATCTTAGTTTCCATTGTAATATGAGTCATTATTTTATTCTTTAAGTTAGTGATTTTTAATAATGATGACTTCAACTTCCCGCTAAATGCTAGATACTCAATCGTCATATTCCCCTTTTATGAAATGTTTGGACATTTGGTTATTTCATTGTAGATTACAGTTTCATAGCCCTTTCGTTTGAATAGGATGACTACATTTAATTTATTTAAGCTAAAAAAAAATTTGATTGGTAAATTGCAATGATTGTTACATGCGTGCTTTTGCTTAATCAAAAGTTTTATTGTAAATATACATAATAGAGATTGTAAAAAAAAAATTTTCACCTAAGCCACAATTACGATTGTTTGCTTTATGCACTTTTTTAATGCTTTAATTTCTGCTAAAATATATGTACATGAGGTGAATATGCTCTTCTCATCTTTTGGTTTACTGATAGATTGTTAGTATTTTTTATCTTGATTGTTTGTCTTGTGCTTTTGTTTTAATGTAGTGAAGCGTTTCTGTGAACCAAAAAAGCATCGGCGGTCATGGCTAGTTTGGTTTTATGATACTTCAAAGCAGGGATTGGGCGCCATGATCGTTCATTTCTGCAATGTGTTTCTTTCTGAGGCATTTAAAGGAGATCCGTGTACATGGTGGGTATGATATGCTGCAGTGTTACGAGTTGTTATATCAATATTTTATTAATATATAGTGTTCAGTAGACCCTTGAAAATCTTTTGAGTGATAGATATCTATAAACTGAAAACATTATTGGGAATGATTCAGTGTTCAAAGTCTTTGGGAGCATATACAGATATTTAAATTTTCTATTTATTTTGTTTGCAGGAACCCTTTTTGATTCTACAAGGGGACTATACATAGTATCCTAATAATTTTTATTATATTTATAGGTACATTATCAGCTTCTTATTGGATTCAACGCTAGGTTTAGGTATAATTTGGGCGGGTATAAGGTTGAGCATTCACATTGGGCAAACACAGGGCTACCCAACAATCTTATTTGGTGAATATGGTAAGTGTCATCCTAATTTAGTATTCAGTATTTTACTTCATGCAGTTTTATTGAATAAAATGTCATTAAAAAGTTAATATCCTAACATCTTTAGTGTGATAACACCATGTAAAATTGCTGTGTGATACATTAACTGTGGAATAGAAAGGTATATTTCAGCATCAGAAAGCTCTGTATTTCTCATGTACTTGATTATAATATAATATGTTTTGACTGAGTCAATGCTTGTACAAGAGTTTTAAAAATATCTCGTCCGCTGATGAGTATTCATCAATTAACACGTCAATTATACTAAAGCTATCTTTTCTGCTAATTGGACAGTGTTAGCCAAAACACATTTCATGTCATTCCTATTGATAATTTCTCTCCATTATTTTGTTTTTATGTCTAAACAGATAAAAAGATTAGTAAGCATCTAATGCAAAAATGAGGTGTTCTTTACTTTTACCAAAAGATACATTTTGCGTTACTACCAACGAATTTAGAGAATAAATATGTTGTAGGGATTATTTACTCTAATCCACAAGAGATAAACTTCAGTAAAGATATGAGAATAGGCATTGACAGAGATTACACCCTCAAAGTTTTGGAATCAGCTTTGAACATATGACAGTGGAATAAAGCACAAATTAGATGAAATATAAGAGAGTTAATTACTGTTTGTACTTGTATGACATACAGTTATAAAAGTTTTTAGAGAGAAGAGAGATTTTGAGCTACTTGGTGATACTGTACTTATCTTCCATAGATAGATATTGCAATAACATCTAGGGCGAGGGAAAGAGTCTTCTATCTTGACTAAAGGTGAACAATCATTGTAGTTTAGAACAGTGAAAAATAATGGGAGATACTAAATGTGAGATTAATTAGCATTGTTAAATGTGAAAATATTATCCTGAAATATAAAGACAACTTTATAATGTTCCAAAATTTGAAGAAACTTAGCCAGTTATAGGATTAAGTTGCTGTTGTATTTTGCATAGTTCCACCTCAATACATTTATACCGGGAGAAGAGAAACTGGCTGATCTCTTGATATTTAAGAGAGAACAAAATAAGACATAATTTTCCAACTCCATTTAGGTCATGTATACGGTAACCTTTGTTCATAGTATTGAAGTCTGGTTTTAAATATTTAATAGTAGTAGACTAAGTTCCAAGTAGCAAGTGCATTGGAGTTAGGTCACTGACGTAGAATTGATGTGCCATGTTGATTTCAACTTCATTTGAGCAGTTATTGCATTTTTATGAAAATACAATGCCATTACTACCCCATCTCCATCACCTTAATAACTAAAAACCTCCTAATGTAAAAGTCTTAGATATTTTTATTTTCTTTTTTACTTTTTACAGGACGTCCCCCATCCATCAGAGCATGGGGTCACCAGTGCGCCATATACATAGCCTTAATGATAATAGAAAAAATCCTCATAACGGGTCTCTTAGCATTTCCCTTTTGGTCTAGTGTGAGAGCTCTTATTCTTGCCCCAATCAGCGACCCACAAGTCAGGGTTGTTATTGTCGTACTAGTCATTCCGTTTTTCATCAACGTAAGTAATTTCTTCCAGGATAATTTGAACAGTGGTGAGTTTAGAAGTGTTATAGGAGGAGGTGATACTTGTTCACTTTGCAAATGAAATATGAATGTACTCTATGCAATGAATTTTCAATTTGTTCAAGCCTCACAAGCTCTTAACAAATTGAAAATACATTTCTTTTATTTACTTTGTGGGTTTTCTTTCCTGTAGGCCCTCATCTTTTGGGTAACGGATAACTTCCTAATGTTGAAAGTGCATCGCCCATTACGTACAGAAGAAGAACCTTATGTCGAGGATGGATCATCTGGGTCATCCAGAGGTTACTCAAAAGTAAGTGGTGATACGTATCTACTATTGTGGCAAGCAGCTCTTGGTGACCTATTAAAATTTTTCTTAGTTTTTTATAGAACTTAATGCTTTGCTCTATATTTAGCCGTTAATGTTAGTTTTGAAGTAAACTGAATCAAAAATTTTGCCCTAAGTTGTTGCTAATGAAAGAAAATCTTGTTTTCCCTTTTTTTGTACTTAAGTATTGAAGCAGTTTGGTTTACAGGTTCGTTATAAGAGGCATGATGTGCAGCAGGATGATGAGTCAGACATATTATTGTCGTCGTCTTCAAATGACGACGAGTTGCTTGGTAAGAACGAGAATCTCCAAGAACGACATGTAAGTCATACTATTACATAATAGTGTGAGAAATTAGTGGAGAATACTTATTTTGTTCAAAAGTACTACGCTCTCAATTTCTAGAGTATTGTAGCAAAATACCAGCATTTGATATCATTTTATAACATAATTAGGTTGAGATGATACTCCACTGTCTAAGGGAATGCTATTGAAATGAATAGTAATAAGAATTGATATTTAGCCTCCAAGTTAATCCATACCTTGGTGTCTTATCATGTGAATTTTTAGTTAATATCATCAAGTAATGCTGCATCCTCACTTGTAGAATATTGTATATTTCTTTAAAATTACTCATGAGACATGTCTGATTTGTGTTTAAACTATTATTTTTGTAGTTAATACAAAAGCAGGGATGCAGACTAATCCCAAGAGTTGATAGTAAAATTTTAACTTGATTTCTTTGTTGGACATTTCATAGTATATCAACATTATCTGAAACCAAGAGTTGAAGTTCCTACCTTATGCTATAGAAAGTGTTTTTCTATCTTTACGGATTTTTAAATTGATGCATTCCTGTGTTGCTCTTAACCATTTCTATGAATTGGTCATTTTTAAAGTTTTCATTTGCAGTCTGATTTCCTCCCCTACTTTTAGTAATTCTAATTAGGTTTTAGTGATGTCCCTTCCTACTTTCTTCTTTATAGTGGCTGTCGTTAATTTATGTGAGTTGTCATTATTTAATTTTTGTTGTTTCTTAACCTGTACCTGGTTTATTAAAAATATATTTGAAATTATCCTTGACATAGCACTTGGAAAATTTCATATAACTGTATATGCCATTGGAAACACGTATTTTACTATATATTTATAAATGGCTCCTGATTATAAAATTAGGTTGATAATTCTGTGATTTTATGGTATATAACTATATTAGTAGTGTTCCTTCATTAGTTTTAAATTGCAAGAATCTATAATTCCACATACAGTACTACCAGTATATGTACTGTATTGCTTTAGAGCTAGGGTAGCCTTATTTTAAACCCGTGAATTTTTGCTTATATAAGTTTATGAAATTTATGTAAACTAGGTTAGTTTCTTTAGTATTTTTTTGGTACCATATCTTACGATTGTTGTTCTGTCTTAAATTTGTAGATGAGTTTTTGATATTGTATTATAATGTGAGGCCTTATTTGCTGGAAGTATTTATTACATAAGAAACAGCTTTTTTGTTTAGGTGGTGATATTCGAGTATTTAAGAATTGAATCTCATGCTTTTGGAGAGTTCCTTATTTCTCTTCTCTTTATGTGTGCTTTCATCTTGTTTGATTTTTATAGGATTATTCTTAAGTCTTATTGGTATGTAAAATATGATTAATTTGTCTCATGATAGAACAGTAAATAATAAACAAACCGACAGTTGAAAAAACTATGTAAGGAATTTGCAGTATTATTGAAGGGCCAAATATTAGAAATAAAAGAATTGTTAAGAGTATTTTTGATATTACGTATCTAAAATATAATAGCCACTTTTAGAACATTGTATGCTATTTGAAGGCTTGTTACATCGAGTGCTTGACCATTGCAACTTATCATTGCTTGTCCGAAATAATTAAATGCCATGAAGATCTTATATGTAATGCATTGTGCATTGATTCCGAGTGGGTTCAGAGACTTTGGAGAAGCTTGTGATATAGAACGGCATTGAAAGAAATTATAATGAACTAAGGAATACAGCAAATAATTATGTTATCGATGTCGTAGTATACGTATTGGAAGGATCTTTTATGAAAATCATCTTGTGTAGTGAAGAGAGGGTTTTTTTTATTCATAGAATTTTGGTATATAGGGTTTATATATCTTTTATCGATCATCAGTTTTTATATAGAAATTGAATCTGCTGTAAAGACTTTCCCAATGCATGTTGTATATCATTTCAAGTTCCATATAATTTTGCACCGTCTTCTCATATTTGAAAGTGGCTTGGAAGTTGTAATGTTCCCAACAGATTTTTCCTATCATTGACTAGCAAATTTGGAGAAATTTAACTTAATTAACCTATGATCTGAATAAGGAAAAATGCAGAAAAAGATGACATATACTTCTTCTCTAAAGTCAGTAAACATAAAAGCCACTTTTTCTCTCTTAATGCAGTATTGGTAAACTAAAGATTTCGCATTTTAGAGAAAACTTATTTTCATCTCAGATTGGAACAAATGGATCAGATGTGCTTTTCGTGTGAAGTAGCCCATTTATCTTCGTACTAAAGTATTAATCATTAAAATATTATAGTTCGAATACCCTGTTACATTTAAGATCTTCCCTCCAAAGGTTAAGCTCTCAAAAGGCTTCCAAATATTTTTGTAGCATGTACAGCAATGTCATCTGTGCTTCTCTTCGTACTTTATATTCCTTCCAGAACTAGGACACTGGCATATAGTTAGCCAGATATACCTTAACATTCAAGGGGATAAATAAAATACAATAGAGCAAGTAGTCGAAAGGGTATGAATGTTTAGAAATGTAGAGCAACGAAGTTATATGTAGCATTGGTTACATTTTTGCATTTAAAACCGTAACCGTCCAACATTTTGTAAGTGACGATTTGAACCAGTTTTTTATGTAACCTTAATTCTGATATGGCTGATACGTTATAAACCAATTTATTGTAAGTCCATAGAAACGAACGTTAATGGATATAGTGTAGTATGCACTGAAGTATACTGTATCATCTTTGTCATATTATTTGATCATTTTGTAATCTTTATGGCACCATTTTATTAGTTCCTTATTATAAAACCTATATTTAAATATTTTCATAATTAAATGATGCTATAATAAAGATATATAAAAAATACAAAACATCTTTTACTCGGTACATGTTTTGGCTGGTCATACTTAGCTGTGAGACATTGTGA
>JAXCGZ010008446.1:10000-30000 GCA_037179515.1 Halocaridina rubra
CAACAGTTCTTCGCTTGGAGGATATAGAGTTGAGGTTTGTGGTATCTGTCGTCTGATAGCCCATGTTAATTTAGTAGCCTTAATTAGTACACCATTAGATATGTGGGGCTAGTAGTAAAACACTAATCACATGAGTCGGGATTCAATGAAAGAGAATATACCTAATCCGATGTACTCGTTAATATATATATATATATATATATATATATATATATATATATATATATATATATATATATATATATATATATATATATATATATATATATATATATATATATATATATATATATATATATATATATATATATAACATGCACAATAAATAAACAAATCAGTATACAAGAAGGTGGCTGAGTCAAGACACAAACTAATTACCTTTTTTCACTCAATTTTAACACATCTATCATTCGTTCACAGACATAATTCCACTGGCCTTCCTTTTTAATCTCACTCGCTTCACAAACACACACATTAATAGATCATATTTCTAGGATTCAGGTTGTAGCTTTCCTACCAGAACACCCTTGTATGCATCGGGTCTTAAAGGGAGGAAAATTCCAAAGGAGACTTCCATGTCTCCTTGCTCCACCCCATACGAGCAAGGGACCACAGAAGCCGTCTTTTAGTTCAAATTTAAGGGGAAAGAATGAATACAACGTAGAGGAAGAAATACTTAATAAAAATATACATATACATTATATATAAATAAACTTCCAAGACGAAATCTATATCTGTAGATATTTATGACAATAATAATGGCAGCGATTTTTCCATTCATATCCAACGAAGCATAGAAGGAAGTACAAAATATGAATCGGTATATAGATATCTATATATAACCTCACGATTGATAACGTATAGGCCTAGCTCTAAAATCTATAGTTAGCGAACATAGGCCTAACCTTCGGGATTATCTTTTAGGCCACTAATACCATCTTCCATATTATAATAATTTGGTTTTATGACACAAAGTAATAAAGTATATCTTAACTTTTTCTGTGCTAATACAATACTGTCTATATAAAACTAAAGATAACAAGCATAGGCCTCATTTGGGATAACAGATTAGGCCTATGCCATTTTCTTCCTTATTATAAACTGACATTTCTGACACAAGTTTCAAAGCATAATATCCCTTTTCCTTATCTAAAAATACGCTGGAGATAGCGCACATAGGCCTAATTTTTTGGAATTATCTGCTAGGCCAATAAGGCTTTCTCCCATATTATAATCTGGCTTATGACACTAAGTCTCGAAGCATAATTTATCTCTCTTCGACCCTTTACGCATTCGAATTTTTGGGATAGAAACGATATGCCTGTCATTATATGGAGAGAGAGAGAGAGAGAGAGAGAGAGAGAGAGAGAGAGAGAGAGAGAGAGAGAGAGAGAGAGAGAGAGAGAGAGAGAGAGAGAGAGAGAGAGAGAGAATAAATTTGAGTATTTTGAGAGAAGTGAATCTAAGCAAGCTAGAGGAAATAAATTTACTCATTTATGTTTACTTTACACTCCTTATTCTCTTCTAAGGGAGGTGGCCGAGTCAAAGCACACACCTCAATCATCAAAGAACCAACACACCTAATCCTAACAGCTCTCAAAAGCATGCTAAAAAACTCCTCCCTTTTATTCTCACTTGGTATACACCACACTCATTGAGAGACCCAACCACTAGGATTCTGGCTGAAGTTTTTCTACCAGAATCCCCTCATGTACCTTGACTTGGAGGGAGATGAATATAAAAAAACAGTGTTAATTTATCCACAGTTAATGTATTTTTTTGTTTTGTGTGCGTGCAAGTGTGTTTGTTAATACTTTTTTGTACTTCATTTTAAGTCATATTGTTATATGACATAAATCGCTCAAGCCAAAAGATTATTCAAACCCCAAACACATGAATTTAATAACATTTTCACATAAATTGGATAAAACGTAAATACTGATACACATACACACACGCACGCACGCACGCACGCACACACACACACACACACACACACACACACACACACACACACACACACACACACACACACAATCACACAGTCAGCCAACGGGGAATAAAACCAGTCCAACTCGATGCCGTTCCCAAGCACGGATAAATGGAGAGAGTCAGTGTTAGCAAGGCAAAACCGACACTAGTCTCGAAGTATTGAGATACAGAAACCCTATAGATATATGGGAAAAGCTGCCGGAAAAGATGAGAAAAAAACAGCTGGCGATAAAGAACAGGCACGCACGCACGCACACACACATACACCTTAATGGTTTTGACAGAGTGGACAAGGGGCGATATTTTTATTTGGGTGGCTTTACAACTAGAGGTCACAGTCTGAAGCTTCTTAAAAAAAAGTTCCTTACAGGATCTAAGAAAGTGCTCTTTTATTGTAAGAAAGGTGATGACTGGAATCCGCTAAGTGAGGAAACAGTAAATGCTACCTAAATCCCTAGCTATAAGGACCAATACGATAAATGTCATTGAGTAAAAAGAATGAAACCAACTAGGAGACAGTGAGTTGCGATCATTGAGCTCTTTCCCGTTAGAACAAATAGATAAATAAAATTAGGCAAATACACACACACACACACACACACACACACACACACACACACATACACACACACACACACACACACAGGTGGGAGTTTTCTAATGCGTTCTAATCCAACAAACTGAGGGAAAACTCTCATTCTCTCAAAACGTTTCCGCTTTAAACAAATACATAAATAATGGCAGGGCAGATACTGGATCGCACCAACGAGGGATAAGTAAACCTCACCAAATACAGGTGAATAGAATAATTAACAGGTAATCAGATAGGCTTCTGGATCACCTCACTGGATTCCCACTCACCCAGGAAGTCCCAGGATTCCCATTTGATTCCCAATTACCCACTTGATTCCCACTCACCCAGGAAGTCACAGGATTCCCACTCACTAAGGAAGTCCCAAAATCCTACAGAAAAACTCTATTTTGGATCCACTTGGAGATAAGGAGCATGCCATCACTGTCAACTAAGCGAGAAAAGTGAAGACATAATTCGATATGTAAGGTCAATGGTAGAACAGTATCTTCATAAGTAAAGACTTTTGATAAGTTCAAAAAGTCAACATGTAGAGCAAAGGTGAAAGAGGATGATATAGTTATAGCCTGTGGGAGTTAGAAAAAAGATATAAAAATTATATGAAACATGTCAGATATAATCATGAAGATTTACAGTAATATTGTGAGGATAAAACAAAACGGTAATAAATGGTTGAAGAGAAAATTATATCTCTCCGCGCATGCGCATATTTTTTTTTTGGGGGGGATATTTATCTTTCCGCGCATGCGCATCTTTTTTTTTTTTTTTTTTTTTTGGGGGGTGGGGATATAGTTATCTTTCCGCGCATGCGCATATATTTTTTTAGGGAGGAAAATATTTGTCTTTCCGCGCATGCGCATATCTTTTTAATGGGGGATATATTTATCTTTCCGCGCATGCGCATCTTTTTTTTTGGGGGGGGATATATTTATCTTTCCGCGCATGCGCATATCTTTTTTGGGGGGGATATATTTATCTTTCCGCGCATGCGCATATCTTTTTTGGGGGGGATATATTTATCTTTCCACGCATGCGCATATCTTTTTTTTCGGGGGGGGGGGAATATTTGATAGTATTGGGTAAATAACTGAGGACCGCGGTAGCGTAGTGGTTTGAATACTCGACTCGGGAGGTGAAAGACACGCGACTGATCCCACCGCGGGGCATATGAAAGGGCATCCGACCTAAATTCCCCAGTTCCAATCTGTCTTTATCCACCCCCATAATGGGGATTAACTGTGACAGAGAAAATAAAATGAAATATAACAGCAAAAAAAGTTGCATAATTTGAAGAGTAAAATTAGGAAGTTCAAATAAAGAGATGATAATTAACTGTGTGTGAACATACAGTGATTGGGAAAATGCGACTGTGTAAGTTTAAAAAAAATAAATTATAGAAAATATGGTATTTTATATATACATTAAAACTGTGACGATAATGCAAAATTGGTATTTTATTTGCACAGTTAACTGTGACGATAATAATATAGTTACGATGGTTAAAGTTTGTTTGCTGGCTGTTTCCCGTGTCATAATTGATCCCCCATTCGAATAGAGGTAGACACACCGGCTGGACCTGGAGAATTAAGGCTGGATACCCTTCCTATTGCCCCGCGGTGGGTTTGTACACGGGGATAGTTTCCGAATAGAGTTCTTTGAACTTATCAAGATTTTTAACTACCTCTGTGACCATATACCCTTTGATGATGTCTGTATCAATATTAATCCCCCATTCGAATGGGGGTAGACACACAGGCTGGAGCTGGAAAATTAAGGCTGGATATCCTTCCTATTGCCCCGCGGTCGGCTTGAATACGGGACTGTTATTTTCCGAGTCGAGTTCTAATAACAAGATATTTAACAACCTCTGAAAGCACATGGCCTTTTTTCAAGAATATGACGGTGAGAGTTAATTCAATAGGAAAATTGCATGCTGGAGAGCACAAAACGTTGTTTTATAGGTACCGTGATGAAGCGGTTGGGTAAATCCAGCTGCGGCTGTCGGGGCTCATTGTAGACTATCCTTGCCTGCCTACTTTGTTGGTGACCCAAGCAGGGTGGAAGGGGGAGGAAATGTGGTAACCCTTTATACCCAAGGAGCTAAAAGGAGTGATTGAGGTATGTGTGGATCGTAATGAGTGAGTGTTTCTTGGCTTGGCCACCCCCTTACAAGGGGGAATGAGGTTCAACATATGTATGTATATAAAATTTTAAGGATAAAATTGTAAGTTAATGATGGCTCAGGAGCTGCTTATAAATATTCTGTGTGTGTATGTGTACATACCTTATTTGCATATACATAAGAACATAAGAACATAAGAATAGAGGACACTGCAACATGCCTACTGGCACACACGAGGCAGCTCCATTTTTGAATTGTATTTTCAGCATATCTAACCTATTCTATTCTACCCTACTTGTTTATAGTATTTTTCTTTTTATGATTTTTCTAATAAGCACTAACCTATTCATATCCACCCTACCTCTGTCATATGTCTATCTATTCTACATTTAAAGGTGTCTAAGGTATTGGCATTTACTATCATACTAGGAAGCTTGTTCCATGCATCTGCTACTCTATTACCAAACCAATTTTTACCAATTTCCCTTCTGAACCTAAATTTATCAAGCTTAAATCCATTATTACGAGTTCTGGTTTGATCATGAATTTTTAAAACTTTATTAATATCTCCCTTGTTAATCCCTTTAAACCATTTATACACTTCAATCATATCCCCCCTAACTCTTCGCCTCTCTAGAGAATGTAGATTAAGTTTTTTTAATCTGTCCTCATATGGTAGATTTCTGATATTGTATATCATCTTGGTCATTCTTCGTTGCACTCTCTCCAAGGATTCAATTTCCATTCTATAATAGAGTGACCAGAATTGCACAGCATAATCTAAATGGGGCCTAACTAATGCAAGATAGAGCTGCAAAATAACTTTTTCCGTCCTATTACTAACGCTTCTTGAGATAAATCCTAAAATTCTGTTTGCTTTATTTCTGACTGCTGTGCATTGCTCTCTTGGCTTAAGACTACTACTCACAAGAACTCCCAAATCCCTTTCACACTGAAAACTCATGATTTCATGGTTATTTAGCTTATAACTAGTATTGTCTTTTATAGTACCCATTTTAACTACTTTACATTTTTCAACATTAAATTCCATTTGCCATTTGTCCGACCATTCAGATAATCTATTTAGATCTTCCTGTAAAGCATGAATGTCTTCTTTTCCATTTATAGTTCTACCTATTTTAGTGTCGTCTGCGAATTTACTTAGGTTACTACTGATATCCGAATCCAGATCATTTAGATATACGATGAATAATAGGGGACCCAGTACCGAGCCTTGTGGTACCCCGCTAGTAACCGAGCCCCACTCTGATTTCTCTCCATTTATGCAAACCCTCTGTTTTCTGTCTTTTAACCATTGTTTGATCCATCTGAGCACAGCTCCTCCTATACCATGAGCTTCCAGCTTTTTAACTAATCTTTTGTGAGGAACTCTATCAAAAGCTTTGCTAAAATCTAGATATATTGTATCATATTCTTTGCCACAATCTACTGCCTCGTAAACTTCTGAATAAAAAGACAGTAAGTTTGTAAGGCACGAAAAACCCTTAAGAAACCCGTGTTGTGAAACTTTTTTCAGTCTGTGTAATTCTAGATGTGCCCTTATTTTATTTGCAATTATGGATTCAAGAATCTTACCCACTGTTGACGTTAAACTTACCGGCCAATAATTATTCTTTTTAACACGTTCTCCTTTTTTAAATATTGGTACCACATCTGCCAATTTCCAGTCCATGGGTACCGATCCTAATTTTATTGAATTATTAAATAATGCAGTTAGAGGACAACTAAGCTCTTCCTTGCATTCCTTTAATATTCTAGCATATATTCCATCAGGTCCCGGAGATTTATGAGCCTTTAATTTATCTATTTCTTTTATTACCTCCTCTCTCGTAATATTTATTGAACTAAGTATATTATCAGGACTGTCTCTGTAAATGGATTCTACTTCCGTAATATTTTCCAAGTTTTCATTTGTAAATACAGATAAGAAATAATCATTTAAACATGTACACATCACTTTATCGTCATCTGTGATATGGCCATTGGCTACTTCAATTGGTCCGACTTTTTCCTTAAATTTTGTTTGATAATGTTGATAAAACCCTTTAGGATTTTCTTTAGCTTCTCCTGCTATTCTAACTTCGTATTTTCTTTTCGACTCTCTAACTATCTTTTTAACTTCCCTGTTTAACTGTATATATTGCTGCCTCACCTGCTCTTCACCTCTTTTTAGTTTCCTGTATATTCCTCTTTTAATACCTATAAGATTCTTTATTCTATTGTTCATCCATTTAGGGTCATTTTTTCTTGATCTGCAATGATTCATGGGAATATAGTCTCTCTGACTATTCTTAAGAGTCATGACAAAATTGTTATATTCCTCATCCAAATTTATATTAACTGCTGTTCTTTCCTGTGAGAGAATTTAATTTATTGATCTTATCTTGTGATAATCCTTGGCATGTGGTACTCAAATTTCGGGGTAATCCGCTACCTGCGACCTGACCTGCTGGATTAACTACCCACATCTGTGCCCCAGAAATCCCTTCCCATACCTCATTAGATAATTTAGTTTTTAAGCCCTCAAAATCTCCTGCTCTAAAGTTTGGAAAAATATTCTTATTTTCCTTTATAGTTTCCTTGAAAATTATGTTAAATCTAATGGAATCATGGTCACTGTGCCTAATTTTTCACCAACTTCTAAATTTGTAACCATATTCTCTCTATTACTAAGAACTAAAATCTAGTGTATTCACCCCCCGTGTTGCTTCATGTACATGCTGAGTGAGGCTATCTTTAATATACATAATTACCCCTCCCCCTCTTTTATCTGCACTACGATCAGCATTATAAAGTTTATATCCTGTAATTATGTACTCAGCTTTAAGGTGTTTGCTTTCTAAATTAATCCAACTTTCACTAATGCATATTATATCCGGTCTCTCACTACATACTATGGCTCTCAGTTCTTCTATCTTGTTACCTAAACTACGGCTATTTGTATAATATACTTTTAAACTTTCTCTAGCTTCACCCTTCTTGTGGCTATTCTTTTTGTTAATATTTGTTCTATGTAACAAATGGTTCTTATCCTTAGACTCCCAGTTATTTGACCCACTATTTACTGAACCCTTACTGACTAATTTCTCTGCACAAGTATTAATCATTTCATTATTTGTGTCTAACAAAACCCCCCTACCTCTCTGTATATCATACCAGCCAATACCGAGACACCTGAATTAGAAAGATGCACTCCATCCCTTGCATACATATGCTTACGACTAGTGAAGTGATCCCACCCGTCTATAAAACCTATATTATTCTCCCGACAGAAGACTTTCATCCTAGCATTTACTCCTATAGCTCGAGACCACCATTCTGAACTTTGGCTAAGCCTAGGGAGAATACCACACATCACAGGAACTGCACCCCTTTTCCTAATCTTATCCAGGGCTTGTCTATACAACCTAATCAGCTCTTCACTTCTACCATCCTGCACGTCATTTCCCCCAGCTATCAAACAAACAGCATCTTTTTTCTCAATCCAGCTATTTATTGACTCACCCACCTTCTTCATACCTGCTCCAGGGAAAAAATATTTTCCTCTAACTCTATGCCTGAGTTTCCTGTCTACATATCTGCATAGTGAATCCCCTACAATTACCAAAGAACGAGACTTATCCGGAGGATGGGTTACTCCGACCTTGGGAGTCTTACCTAGGCTCTTGACCTGAGAGCTTTTCCCACTTCCATTTTTACGATCGCTAGTACACCTATCTGACTCTATGGTTCCTGAAGAATTACTGCCGCCACTGTCACATTCATCTCTAAGTGAACTAAATGAATTAGCAACCTGTAGTCTAAAAGTATCATTTTTCTTAAGAACCATCTTCGTTGAACCCTTGTTCACAACTTTCCAGTCGTCTTCATTATTCAATCGTCCCTTCCTGGTTAACACCTCTACTTTACCTCTCAGATCCCTGTTCTCCTCATCTAAGGATCTGACCTCCTGCCTGACTGCGGCCAACTCATTTCTTAAATTAAAAATGAGTTTGCTTACGTCAGACGAGGACAAATCCCCAGCACAGCCACAAACAGCACCAATAACGACACCACCACCAACACCACTACCACTAACACCACCAGCACAAAGAACACCACCACTCTCCATTGTACTAAGTATGGTCAAGATTAGAGCTACTGGAAGCACGTCCTCACTGGATGAACCCAGGAACTAAACTGAACCCAGGAACTAAACTGAACCCAGGAACTAAACTGAACCCAGGAACTAAACTGAACCCAGGAACTAAACTGAACCCAGGCTAAATAACCATGAAATCATGAGTTCTCAGTGTGAAAGGGATTTGGGAGTTCTTGTGAGTAGTAGTCTTAAGCCAAGAGAGCAATGCACAGCAGTCAGAAATAAAGCAAACAGAATTTTAGGATTTATCTCAAGAAGCGTTAGTAATAGGAGAGAGTGCAGCGAAGAATGACCAAGATGATACACAATATCAGAAATCTACCATATGATGACAGATTAAAAAAACTTAATCTACATTCTCTAGAGAGGCGAAGAGTTAGGGGGGATATGATTGAAGTGTATAAATGGTTTAAAGGGATTAACAAGGGAGATATTAATAAAGTTTTAAAAATTCATGATCAAACCAGAACTCGTAATAATGGATTTAAGCTTGATAAATTTAGGTTCAGAAGGGAAATTGGTAAAAATTGGTTTGGTAATAGAGTAGCTGATGCATGGAACAAGCTTCCTAGTATGATAGCAAATGAACATAAGAACATAAGAATAGAGGACACTGCAACATGCCTACTGGCACACACGAGGCAGCTCCAAATGCCAATACCTTAGACACCTTCAAATGTAGATTAGATAGACATATGACAGAGGTAGGGCGGGTATGAATAGGTTAGTGCTTATTAGAAAAATCATAAAAAGAAAAATAGAATAAATAAGTAGAGTAGAATAGAATAGGTTAGACATGCTGAAAATACAATTCAAAAATGGAGCTGCCTCGTGTGTGCCAGTAGGCATGTTGCAGTGTCCTCTATTCTTATGTTCTTATGTTCTTATTAGATAGACATATGACAGAGGTAGGGTGGGTATGAATAGGTTAGTGCTTATTAGAAAAATCATAAAAAGAAAAATAGAATAAATAAGTAGAGTAGAATAGACTAGGTTAGACATGCTGAAAATACAATTCAAAAATGGAGCTGCCTCGTGTGTGCCAGTAGGCATGTTGCAGTGTCCTCTATTCTTATGTTCTTATGTTCTTATAACTAGTATTGTCTTTTATAGTACCCATTTTAACTACTTTACATTTTTCAACATTAAATTCCATTTGCCATTTGTCCGACCATTCAGATAATCTATTTAGATCTTCCTGTAAAGCATGAATGTCTTCTTTTCCATTTATAGTTCTACCTATTTTAGTGTCGTCTGCGAATTTACTTAGGTTACTACTGATATCCGAATCCAGATCATTTAGATATACGATGAATAATAGGGGACCCAGTACCGAGCCTTGTGGTACCCCGCTAGTAACCGAGCCCCACTCTGATTTCTCTCCATTTATGCAAACCCTCTGTTTTCTGTCTTTTAACCATTGTTTGATCCATCTGAGAACAGCTCCTCCTATACCATGAGCTTCTAGCTTTTTAACTAATCTTTTGTGAGGAACTCTATCAAAAGCTTTACTAAAATCTAGATATATTGTATCATATTCTTTGCCACAATCTACTGCCTCGTAAACTTCTGAATAAAAAAAGACAGTAAGTTTGTAAGGCACGAAAAACCCTTAAGAAACCCGTGTTATGAAAGTTTTATCAGTCTGTGTAATTCTAGATGTGCCCTTATTTTATTTGCAATTATGGATTCTAGAATCTTACCCACTGTTGACGTTAAACTTACCGGCCTATAATTATTCTTTTTGACTCGTTCTCCTTTTTTAAATATTGGTACCACATCTGCCAATTTCCACTCCATGGGTACCGATCCTAATTTTATTGAATTATTAAATAATGCAGGCCCGATGAGGGCTGTTTTATTTTATATATATTTTTTTTTTTGGCCCGTCCTGGTGTCACAATCATAAAAAAAACTTAAATACTTGCAGTCCTCATAACACGTGTAGGCCTATGCAAACACGGAGAATTATAATCATCCATTGAACCATTCTTCATCGTATATCTAAATGATCTGGATTCGGATATCAGTAGTAACCTAAGTAAATTCGCAGACGACACTAAAATAGGTAGAACTATAAATGGAAAAGAAGACATTCATGCTTTACAGGAAGATCTAAATAGATTATCTGAATGGTCGGACAAATGGCAAATGGAATTTAATGTTGAAAAATGTAAAGTAGTTAAAATGGGCACTATAAAAGACAATACTAGTTATAAGCTAAATAACCATGAAATCATGAGTTCTCAGTGTGAAAGGGATTTGGGAGTTCTTGTGAGTAGTAGTCTTAAGCCAAGAGAGCAATGCACAGCAGTCAGAAATAAAGCAAACAGAATTTTAGGATTTATCTCAAGAAGCGTTAGCAATAGGACGGAAAAAGTTATTTTGCAGCTCTATCTTGCATTAGTTAGGCCCCATTTAGATTATGCTGTGCAATTCTGGTCACCCTATTATAGAATGGAAATTGAATCCTTGGAGAGAGTGCAGCGAAGAATGACCAAGATGATACACAATATCAGAAATCTAGCATATGAGGACAGATTAAAAAAACTTAATCTACATTCTCTAGAGAGGCGAAGAGTTAGGGGGGATATGATTGAAGTGTATAAATGGTTTAAAGGGATTAACAAGAAGATGAATGTGACAGTGGCGGCAGTAATTCTTCAGGAACCATAGAGTCAGATAGGTGTACTAGCGATCGTAAAAATGGAAGTGGGAAAAGCTCTCAGGTCAAGAGCCTAGGTAAGTCTCCCAAGGTCGGAGTAACCCATCCTCCGGATAAGTCTCGTTCTTTGGTAATTGTAGGGGATTCACTATGCAGATATGTAGACAGGAAACTCAGGCATAGAGTTAGAGGAAAATATTTTATCCCTGGAGCAGGTATGAAGAAGGTGGGTGAGTCAATAAATAGCTGGATTGAGAAAAAAGATGTTGTTTGTTTGATAGCTGGGGGAAATGACGTGCAGGATGGTAAAAGTGAAGAGCTGATTAGGTTGTATAGACAAGCCCTGGATAAGATTAGGAAAAGGGGTGCAGTTCCTGTGATGTGTGGTATTCTCCCTAGGCTTAGCCAAAGTTCAGAGTGGTGGTCTCGAGCTATAGGAGTAAATGCTAGGATGAAAGTCTTCTGTCGGGAGAATAATATAGGTTTTATAGACGGGTGGGATCACTTCACTAGTCGTAAGCATATGTATGCAAGGGATGGAGTGCATCTTTCTAATTCAGGTGTCTCGGTATTGGCTGGTATGATAGACAGAGAGGTAGGGGGGTTTTGTTAGACACAAATAATGAAATGATTAATACTTGTGCAGAGAAATTAGTCAGTAAGGGTTCAGTAAATAGTGGGTCAAATAACTGGGAGTCTAAGGATAAGAACCATTTGTTACATAGAACAAATATTAACAAAAAGAATAGCCACAAGAAGGGTGAAGCTAGAGAAAGTTTAAAAGTATATTATACAAATAGCCGTAGTTTAGGTAACAAGATAGAAGAACTGAGAGCCATAGTATGTAGTGAGAGACCGGATATAATATGCATTAGTGAAAGTTGGATTAATTTAGAAAGCAAACACCTTAAAACTGAGTACATAATTACAGGATATAAACTTTATAATGCTGATCGTAGTGCAGATAAAAGAGGGGGAGGGGTAATTATGTATATTAAAGATAGCCTCAGAAGCTGCATTAAGTCTGGAATTAAGACAAATCTAAATTCAGAAACCTTATGGGTTGAAATTAAAAATAATATAGAAAGTCTAGTTGTAGGAGTAGTCTACAGACCACCTGATCTAGATAATATAGAGTCGCAAGTTATATACGATGAAATTTCTAAAGTGAGCAGGTCAAATAGAGTTTGCATTGTAGGCGATTTTAATTTTAGACATATTAACTGGGAAACCATAACAGGTGATAGTAGCTCTAAGGAGTTTTTGGAAGTAGTAGAAGACAATTTCCTTTCTCAGCATGTACATGAAGCAACACGGGGGGTGAATACACTAGATTTAGTTCTTAGTAATAGAGAGAATATGGTTACAAATTTAGAAGTTGGTGAAAAATTGGGCAACAGTGACCATGATTCCATTAGATTTAACATAATTTTCAAGGAAACTATAAAGGAAAATAAGAATATTGTTCCAAACTTTAGAGCAGGAGATTTTGAGGGCTTAAAAACTAAATTATCTAATGAGGTATGGGAAGGGATTTCTGGGGTACAGATGTGGGTAGTAAATCCAGCAGGTCAGGTCGCAGGTAGCGGATTACCCCAAAATTTGAGTACCACATGCCAAGGATTATCACAAGATAAGATCAATACATTAAATTCTCTCACAGGAAAGAACAGCAGTCCGTCAGTTAATATAAATTTGGATGAGGAATATAACAATTTTGTCATGACTCTTAAGAATAGTCAGAGAGACTATATTCCCATGAAACATTGCAGATCAAGAAAAAATGACCCTAAATGGATGAACAATAGAATAAAGAATCTTATAGGTATTAAAAGAGGAATATACAGGAAACTAAAAAGAGGTGAAGAGCAGGTGAGGCAGCAATATATACAGTTAAACAGGGAAGTTAAAAAGATAGTTAGAGAGTCGAAAAGAAAATACGAAGTTAGAATAGCAGGAGAAGCTAAAGAAAATCCTAAAGGGTTTTATCAACATTATCAAACAAAATTTAAGGAAAAAGTCGGACCAATTGAAGTAGCCAATGGCCATATCACAGATGACGATAAAGTGATGTGTACATGTTTAAATGATTATTTCTTATCTGTATATACAAATGAAAACTTGGAAAATATTCCGGAAGTAGAATCCATTTACAGAGACAGTCCCGATAATATACTTAGTTCAATAAATATTACGAGAGAGGAGGTAATAAAAGAAATAGATAAATTAAAGGCTCATAAATCTCCGGGACCTGATGGAATATATGCTAGAATATTAAAGGAATGCAAGGAAGAGCTTAGTTGTCCTCTAACTGCATTATTTAATAATTCAATAAAATTAGGATCGGTACCCATGGAGTGGAAATTGGCAGATGTGGTACCAATATTTAAAAAAGGAGAACGTGTTAAAAAGAATAATTATAGGCCGGTAAGTTTAACGTCAACAGTGGGTAAGATTCTAGAATCCATAATTGCAAATAAAATAAGGGCACATCTAGAATTACACAGACTGATAAAACTTTCACAACACGGGTTTCTTAAGGGTTTTTCGTGCCTTACAAACTTACTGTCTTTTTATTCAGAAGTTTACGAGGCAGTAGATTGTGGCAAAGAATATGATACAATATATCTAGATTTTAGCAAAGCTTTTGATAGAGTTCCTCACAAAAGATTAGTTAAAAAGCTGGAAGCTCATGGTATAGGAGGAGCTGTGCTCAGATGGATCAAACAATGGTTAAAAGACAGAAAACAGAGGGTTTGCATAAATGGAGAGAAATCAGAGTGGGGCTCGGTTACAAGCGGGGTACCACAAGGCTCGGTACTGGGTCCTCTATTATTCATCGTATATCTAAATGATCTGGATTCGGATATCAGTAGTAACCTAAGTAAATTCGCAGACGACACTAAAATAGGTAGAACTATAAATGGAAAAGAAGACATTCATGCTTTACAGGAAGATCTAAATAGATTATCTGAATGGTCGGACAAATGGCAAATGGAATTTAATGTTGAAAAATGTAAAGTAGTTAAAATGGGTACTATAAAAGACAATACTAGTTATAAGCTAAATAACCATGAAATCATGAGTTCTCAGTGTGAAAGGGATTTGGGAGTTCTTGTGAGTAGTAGTCTTAAGCCAAGAGAGCAATGCACAGCAGTCAGAAATAAAGCAAACAGAATTTTAGGATTTATCTCAAGAAGCGTCAGCAATAGGACGGAAAAAGTTATTTTGCAGCTCTATCTTGCATTAGTTAGGCCCCATTTAGATTATGCTGTGCAATTCTGGTCACCCTATTATAGAATGGAAATTGAATCCTTGGAGAGAGTGCAACGAAGAATGACCAAGATGATACACAATATCAGAAATCTACCATATGAGGACAGATTAAAAAAACTTAATCTATATTCTCTAGAGAGGCGAAGAGTTAGAGGGGATATGATTGAAGTGTATAAATGGTTTAAAGGGATTAACAAGGGAGATATTAATAAAGTTTTAAAAATTCATGATCAAACCAGAACTCGTAATAATGGATTTAAGCTTGATAAATTTAGGTTCAGAAGGGAAATTGGTAAAAATTGGTTTGGTAATAGAGTAGCTGATGCATGGAACAAGCTTCCTAGTATGATAGTAAATGCCAATACCTTAGACACCTTCAAATGTAGATTAGATAGACATATGACAGAGGTCGAATGTGTATGAATAGGTTAGTGCTTATTAGAAAAATCATAAAAAGAAAAACAGAATAAATAAGTACAGTAGAATAGAATAGGTTAGACATGCTGAAAATACAATTAAAAAATGGAGCTGCCTCGTGTGTGCCAGTAGGCATGTTGCAGTGTCCTCTATTCTTATGTTCTTATGTTCTTATGTAGATTGTGGCAAAGAATATGATACAATATATCTAGATTTTAGCAAAGCTTTTGATAGAGTTCCTCACAAAAGATTAGTTAAAAAGCTGGAAGCTCATGGTATAGGAGGAGCTGTGCTCAGATGGATCAAACAATGGTTAAAAGACAGAAAACAGAGGGTTTGCATAAATGGAGAGAAATCAGAGTGGGGCTCGGTTACTAGCGGGGTACCACAAGGCTCGGTACTGGGTCCCCTATTATTCATCGTATATCTAAATGATCTGGATTCGGATATCAGTAGTAACCTAAGTAAATTCGCAGACGACACTAAAATAGGTAGAACTATAAATGGAAAAGAAGGCATTCATGCTTTACAGGAAGATCTAAATAGATTATCTGAATGGTCGGACAAATGGCAAATGGAATTTAATGTTGAAAAATGTAAAGTAGTTAAAATGGGTACTATAAAAGACAATACTAGTTATAAGCTAAATAACCATGAAATCATGAGTTCTCAGTGTGAAAGGGATTTGGGAGTTCTTGTGAGTAGTAGTCTTAAGCCAAGAGAGCAATGCACAGCAGTCAGAAATAAAGCAAACAGAATTTTAGGATTTATCTCAAGAAGCGTCAGCAATAGGACGGAAAAAGTTATTTTGCAGCTCTATCTTGCATTTGTTAGGCCCCATTTAGATTATGCTGTGCAATTCTGGTCACCCTATTATAGAATGGAAATTGAATCCTTGGAGAGAGTGCAGCGAAGAATGACCAAGATGATACACAATATCAGAAATCTACCATATGAGGACAGATTAAAAAAACTTAATCTACATTCTCTAGAGAGGCGAAGAGTTAGGGGGGATATGATTGAAGTGTATAAATGGTTTAAAGGGATTAACAAGGGAGATATTAATAAAGTTTTAAAAATTCATGATCAAACCAGAACTCGTAATAATGGATTTAAGCTTGATAAATTTAGGTTCAGAAGGGAAATTGGTAAAAATTGGTTTGGTAATAGAGTAGCAGATGCATGGAACAAGCTTCCTAGTAGGATAGTAAATGCCAATACCTTAGACACCTTCAAATGTAGATTAGATAGACATATGACAGAGGTAGGGTGGGTATGAATAGGTTAGTGCTTATTAGAAAAATCATAAAAAGAAAAACAGAATAAATAAGTAGAGTAGAATAGAATAGGTTAGACATGCTGAAAATACAATTCAAAAATGGAGCTGCCTCGTGTGTGCCAGTAGGCATGTTGCAGTGTCCTCTATTCTTATGTTCTTAGTATGATAGTAAATGCCAATACCTTAGACACCTTCAAATGTAGATTAGATAGACATATGACAGAGGTAGGGTGGGTATGAATAGGTTAGTGCTTATTAGAAATATCATAAAAAGAAAAATAGAATAAATAAGTAGAGTAGAATAGAATAGGTTAGACATACTGAAAATACAATTCAAAAATGGAGCTGCCTCGTGTGTGCCAGTAGGCATGTTGCAGTGTCCTCTATTCTTATGTTCTTATGTTCTTATGTAAGCCGGTTTTACGTCACGGACTCCCTTTTCTACCAAGGGCTAGGACGGTTGCCTTCTTGTGAAGGACTTGTTTTGGCAGATGTAATCGTTACCCTGAGTGCATACTCTTGCTAACCTCAGACCGTGGCGGAGCGCGATCTGAGTTTAGCAAGGGCATGCACTCAGGGTAACAATATTTTTAGAGTAATTTACGAAAAAAGGACAATAGAAATCGAATAGAAACATTGAAACAATAAAACGAAATTTGAATTTGGCAATGAGAAATTTTTTACTATAGATAGATATTTAGATAGATAGATAGATAGACAGATAGATATGGATAGATAGATATACAGATAAGAAGAAACGTCTCGTATCTAGAATATGACTGTGAGGGCAACATAAAATCTGAGGATAAAATGTGAGAGACATATGACCATGAATGTTATGAGTGAGTTGAGTAAATAACTCATAAAAGTTCGTGGGGGTATTCATGGTTGGTTAAATTCCATCTCCACCACTTAATGGCAGACTAGTTTTCAGAGAACGCTGACCAGAAAGAACATAAGAACATAAGAATAGGGGACACTGCAACATGCCTACTGGCACACACGAGGCAGCTCCATTTTTGAATGATATTTTCTGAAAGGCATAGAGAGAGAATTTATCCATACGTACACGAACCCCTATGAACTTTTATGAGTGACTGGCAAGTACTTTGCTTTCAAAGAGGCAACTGCCTAAAAAATCTAAATGAATAATTAGAGAGTTCTCTCCAAAGTAAAACTTCTATTACAGAACAAAAAGGTGACAGGAGACAGGATTTTCGCGTCCACAATGTGGGGAAATACGAACGCGTGGCAGAAAAATACCTTATCACGAAATAAGATATGTTCTATAGGTGTGACTTCTGGAACAAAATGACTAGAGTAATTTTATGTCCGCGAATGAGAAAGGCTGTAACAGTTAGGAAAATGGGGTGTGACTGATGTTAAAATATTTAGGGCCATGAATAATAACTCGCCTTTTCTTCTCTGAGGACTCCACCTTCCTGGTCCCAAATAAAACTTTACTCTTAAACACAACTCCACCATTTAGCAGTTTGAGTTGCTGTATTGTTCTGATGATCCAATTAAATTAGTAACCCTTGAATGAGAAATTAAGATTACTGACAGAGTATATGATGGAAGGTATATGGCTAAAACCCATAAATGGGATTCTAGTGTGCTATGGTATAATGCCAGTAATGTAAATAATGATGAGCACAGTAAATGAAACGATGAGGAATCGCCACAGGAAACCAAACCATGACCCCTTTGCAGTAACAAAATACATAATTCTCGAGATCTCTTGATGGAACTGCCGAAGCTTGGGAAAAAAATAAAGCCAATGTACGGGGTGTCCACAGCATCCTTCTACACTCTTACCACCCAAAACAGTCAGCAATCCTCCAGTGCAAGGTGGTCAGTGTGTGGAGAGCCTTAGAGCGCACGATATTTTTTTTTTTAAAGATTCTCCACCCACGTATGGGTGACGGGTCATGGAGGACTCATAGGGCGGTCGCCAGCCGGCACAAGCCCCAACCCCCCACTGTCTGTGGTGCCCAGCCACAGCAGTAACCTCCCCAGTAAACAGCTTAAACTCTCTTGCCTGGACGAGGCGCGATCCGTCAACCTCGCGAATGCGGGGCCAGCGCGTTACCACTGTACTAGCCAGAAGGCTCACGGTATGTTGGTTAGCTATTGATAATTCAATAAAGGGGTTTTATGTAGATAAGAAAGCTTACATGCAAGTACGTATACAGATAAGCAAGTGGCCTGATGTCAACCAAGTCTGCATCAAGAATATTACACTACTGGTATGTTTGTCTACATTACTTTGGGACAAAGAGATATGCAATACGCTCTCTGAAGCAGTAACTATCAATATTTGCCAACAGGGACATACTTACTATAATAAAGAGAATCTACTCTACAAAATGACTATCTAGAAGGCTGTGTGAATGGAGGAGATGGCTCATGCCTGCAGAACATGATAATGAAAAGAAAAATATACTTGGTCAAAAGTTTTCATAAGAGGAATTTTAATGATATAAAAGAAAAAAAAGTAAAAGTAATCTCACGGTTAAAGAGGTAAATGTAAAAAAAAGGATGAGGACAAGCTGGGAATTCACATGGGTAACAACATGATGGATTCATATATAATAATAATAAACCTTTATTTCCATTGTACAATGGGTATTCGTCAGCCGGAGCAAGCCTCAACCCCCCCTATGGTGCCCAGCCACAGCAGTAACCTGCCAGTAAACAGCTTTAACTCTCGGTCTTGGACGGGAACCGATCTCTCGACCTCGTGAATGCGAAGCCAGCGCGTTTCTACTGTACTAGCCAGGAATATTAAATGACAAAATTATCTTTACGTCTGTCAACAGAGAGGGTAAAACGATTGATGGTATAAATCAAACAACAGATGCAGCTGACCTGGCATTAATGGGGATATGAAAAAGATATATAAATTAACTAGAAGAATAAATGGAGGTCGAATGTAAAATAAGAAAATATATGTGTAAACAACAATTATTTTAAGTCTGTTATTAGGTACGGTAACACGACTATGCATACATGAAACAGACAGCAGAAGCAAGTGAAAATAACGAAAATAATAAATGGAGGTAATTGTAAAAAAAATCTATTATATAAAACAGTTGATCCAAGCACTTTGGCGTGGATTGATGTTATTATTAAGTGTTATAGACAGAATGAAAAATATCTTGATATAAACGTTTTCAGATCTTGTTTGACCTAAGGAAAAAAATGCAGTTTAGATTAGAAGACAAACAACAATTTGTTGATTTGGTCATTTGTATAGAAAGGTGAGAAGAGGGAAATCAGTGCAGTATATTCATCAGATAAAGGACAGAATGGTCAAATGATCTGTGTCTGACAGGCAGGTTTGCATCATTAGCAAAAGAAACCCCAAAAATAGTGTACATGAATGAGATGGGAGAACCCATATGTGCGCGTGTGTTTATGTATGTGTTGGTTTATGAGTGTGTGTGTATTTTGAGCGTGTGTGTGTTTGAAGAATTAACCTGCTGCTGTTGA
>JAXCGZ010008447.1:0-15000 GCA_037179515.1 Halocaridina rubra
AGAAAACATTGGCTTATATCAATCTATCACACAATGGTATTAAAACTACAATTAACGTCACGACTCGGGGAAACTTTTCAGCACAACATAAGTGACATGTCTTCTCATCTTGCTGAAATCTCATGCATCATGGAAGAAGAATAAAATAGATTTACTGAGGTGATAAATGCCTAAGTATGAATGACATGGTAAAAGAGCCTTTGAAAAGTTGTCTAATGGCTCCCGTGGAAAAATTAAATCACATAATATCAGAAAGGCTAGAAAACCCATGTCCAGCAGTACAATGAGTCAGATAAGACTGGCAAAGGTATATCGTTGCTCCTGCGTTGTTCTTGTAAGTGAAAACCTAAGCATAAAGCAAGGGGTGAAAACGATCCATGAAGCATATAATTTCCTCTGAAAATCCTGGACTGAAGAATGTCTAAATTACACTAGCAGACCAACACAGCAAAGCAACTCTCATCTTAACCAGCTAAATCTCCATTCATGCCTCTGCCAACTACTAATTCTAATTATTTCTATAAGCTAAAAAGGGTAAAATATTAAAAGACTAGAAAATTCAGTAAAAAGGCCTGAAAATAGATTGACATGTATAAATTCCATTCAGCTCAACCACCATTGTTAATTATGCTAACAATACATTTATGAAATTTTAGGCAATGAAGTTTTTGCTGATAATGAAGAAAAATACTAGATCAATACTTCTACGTTCTCAGAGACAAATATGTCACTTACATCCAGGGAAAACTTATGGTTATCTATATAAAAAATATGAATGAAACAACTATTTATAAATATTTATATTCAAAAAGACTTTTACTATATTTAGATGCGATAGAGGTCAAGTTAGTGGTTTTGTAGGTATTTTGTAAGTTTTTGCGAAGTGACTTAAAAAGTGTAAAAATAAAAATATATGATCCCGCAAAAATAATTACTGAAGCTGTGTGTTATGGGAATTTCCGTAGGTCATAAAAGGAAAAAAATTGCAACCATCATCACACCGAAATGAATACATTTCAATATATTTGTGGTAACTTGCATCAACTACCATGTGAAAAAAATATATAATATAATCCTATTCTTGGTGATATAAATAATGACATTCTTCTTACCAACCACAGCTATTGTATTGATATATGGAAAACAAATTACATCAGGTATTTGTAAAACGTATCCTTATATAAAATTATAACACATAGTTAAACTTTCGTTTGATATTATGAAGTATTAAACTGCTACTTATCATATTATGAAATAACATACGTTGAGACAGATGTAAAGAGACCAAAGATTCTAGAAACTAAACTAAAATTTTCGCTTTTAATAAATAAATGTCAGAATTACATTTGTAATATTTTATCCAACACAGTGCCCATATCCTACGAAATTCTAGATACCACTTATGTAGGTCAATAAGTATTCATAATAAGGGTACACCTTATGTCTTGTTCAGCTATTTGAGTCCATAATCTCACACGCTTAAGTGAATAAATACAAACTGTAAAACTAAAAAGGACAATGTACAGGTTACCCCAAAGAAGATGTACCAAGTAATATCAATTCTGCCCTCAAGATAAATAAAAAGAGTGTATCAAAATCATGTAAAAACGTTGATATATTTCTTGGCAAGGCGTCGAAAGCGTACCATGTCAGCACACACTCACCTAGTATCCTAAACAACCAAACTCAAATCAATGAAACATTTAACAAGCGAGAAATTTTATTTAGGTCTTAAGCTGCTGACAATATATCGGTCAGAAATATGTTGAGATATTATAAACTAAATAAAAATGAATATGTGGAATATTTAGAAAGTTCCACTACCAGTAGCAGTACTTTGATCACTGATACCTCCACCGTTTCAGGAGTATTCTCTGGGGGCTGGAAATACGAATGTTCATTGTACATTATTCATATCAGGAAACAATGAGGACCCAGTTGCTTACATGCCTATTACCTTTCTCCCAATATAATAGTATGCCTGATAGAATATTATGATAACCATTCTCCTAATCTCATCAAAAGTCTTAGATAAATTATGTGTATCAGCTGTCTACATAAACTACCTCAACAATTCACCAACACATAATGTGGAATACTTTTTCTATGTGACCTCTCAAAAGCTTTTGACAGAGTCCTTCATCCGAAGGGATATAAAATCAGTACATATCCATGGTTTCTGGTTTTATCACAGCCTACAAAATCACAAGCAGTCAGTAAATATAGACATATATTACAGGAGCGTAAAATACGTTCCCTCGTGACTTGCCCATGGCACATTTGCTACTCAAAACTACAGACTGCCTACCTAACATTCTTTGCTATCGCTTAAAACAACAAGGATTACTATATATATATATATATATATATATATATATATATATATATATATATATATATATATATATATATATATATATATATATATATATACATATATATATATATACATATATATATATATATATATATATATATATATATATATATATATATATATATATATATATATATATATATATATGGATGTGTGTGTGTGTTTGTGTGTGTGTGCATGGGCTGCTGTAGCGTAGTGGTATAATGCTCTCCTCGGTAGATGATAGAACCCAGAACAAGAGAAAGGAAGCGTGTTAAGATGGGCATCCAGCCTAAATTTCCCGTCACCAATCTGTTTGTGCCCACCCCCATAATGGGAACTAATAGTGACGCATAAAACGAGAATTTTATTGTCAATGAAGTCATTACTAATTATCGATAACACATTACGATATGTGCAAGTCACACAAAAACCTTTCTTGGATCTTGTAAAAAAGAATAACCCTGAGAGCCCAATGTAAAGTTCAATCACCCATAAATAATTAGGTTAGGTTAGGTTAGGTTAGGTTAGGTTAGGTATGGTTAGGTTATGTTAGATTTGGTTTGGTTGAATTGTCTTGTAAATATGAATAGCCCTAGAGCACCGTGAAGTCCGTTTTTTTACATCTGCTGTGCACAAAACTATACCACGCATTCAGCATGAACTCATTCAACAGACTCATAGTTGCTCGTGGGGAGAGGGCGTTACTGGAGCTCATAAAATATGAAAGATAACTGTAAGGTGTTTTTTGCCTTCTAGAGATGGTTGGGATGGTACCCCATTTCCAAGAGATCAAGAAAGTCTACTCGAAAATCAGCTGAAGGTGAGAATGGAGAAAAAAAAAGGAAATTATCTTATAAAAGTGCATACCTCCCTCAATGCCACCTCAAGTCAATGATTAGCTTACTCTTACATCTTCTTTTACCTTTGTCTAAAGGAGAATGAGTAAGGACATTGCTTTAAGCATGGAAAAATTGGACATTAAAATAAAAAATTTGTATAGTCGATCAAAGTGGGCTAAAATGAGTAATATAGAAAATATTAAGAATATATCAAATAATTTTCTGACGAGAGATCAACATGTAATTTTAGAGATGGGTTTAGGCTTTTGTGTAAGATTATTCAATAATTAAAATTTCGATTTCAGTGCATACATTGATAAACTAAATGTTAATACTCACTCGGATTTTGTATCTTTCTTAAGAAAGGTTCTCTATGACAGTGGACCCGGTGCCAAATATAAACACTTCAAGAATTAAAATCTTATATGAATATCCGCATTATGAAAACTGATAAAGTGGGATACAGTGTTCGTGATTGGCAAATATTAATTAATAGGAATATCAAATTAAGAACTCAAAGCAAAGGAGGTGAACAAGGCGGAGTTAGGGGGCATTCTTTTATCAGCCATACTTCCAGGCATGCCGTATTTTTATAGTTCTCACGAAGCAAGACCTATTTCGTCTGGAAGGAGAAGCCCTCTTAACAACTTAGCAATATGGTTAGCTTCATTGCTGAACCAGTATCTAGTTAAATTTTCGAATGCGCATTTGAAGCATTCAGAAGACTCTATTCAAAGAGTCAAGCTTATTGATTTGGGTGAGGGTGATATGTTGATCTAAGATGATGTCTCTTTGCTCCCTGATGTCCCTGTCAGCCATGTGCTTGAATTTTGAAGGTGAAGGAAGAGGATGGCAGTTTCCATTCCCCCCATACCTATTAGCATTTATCTTGAAATAACAGAAATTTGTGTAGGAGATAATTTTTCCTCTTTTTTGAAATACATCCATTGACAAAAAATAGGGTATGTTATGGGGCCCTCCGTCTCTCCCATTTTAGCTAATCTACATATGGAGTTTTCTTAATCTAAGTTAGTACCTTAGGAAGTAGAAAGGATTGTTGGTTTGCTTGATTGCTGGAGGTATGCAGATGATGTTATTTACTGTATTTGAAAAGTGATATGATTGGACTGAGAAATTCTTAGAGAAGTTAAATACCTTGAAGGAATCAATTAATTTTGCAATGGGAAAGAAACAAAATGAGCAGATTCATTTTTTCCATACAAGCGTACTTAAGAAGAGCAATAACAAGGTCTCCTTCAAGATATATAGAAAAGCTACCCACACATATACCTATATCCACTACTATGCCTTTCATTCTCATACAGTCAAAATGGGTACTCTGGATGTTTTTTTTTTTCTCCTCAAAGCAGTTAGACTTTGCGACCCTCTCTTTTCCATGAAGAGGTCAACTACCTTTGGGTGAGTTTTAGATGGTTAGCATACCTAGACTAGTTCATCTAAATAGATTTGAGAAAAGCCTAAAGGAGGTATTATGGACCGAAAAGTAACTCTGTTTGGAATCCAGATAAAAAAGAAAAAATTAATAATCCATGCACCTCGGAACTAGGTAAATTACCAAGGAGTAATGGGAATGAAATGATTATGAATATTGGTAAATATTTTTTGAAATAAATTCAGGAATAATATTTGTAGGAACAAACGTAGTGATAATGAGAGTGATCAGGAAAGAAGGAATGGGGGTGTATATATCTTACCACGTAGACGCAGGTTAATGCTGGACAGACGGGTAGGGATATATGTGTTAGAATCACTGAGCATAAGAGACCATGTAGTTTAGGATTAAGAAATAGTGTAGTAGCAAAACATAAAACAACTTCTAGTCACGGAATGAATTTCGTTAACTGTAAGATAGTATATCATAGCGGTACAACTAGCGCTAGAACGGTGTTAGAGGGTGTATTAATAAATTCTTTAAGCACATTTGGAGGGAATAAAAGTTTCACATCTGAGGATAGCTATACCAGAGAAAATATTGCAAAGAGAGATAGGATTACATGTTAATAGATTAATAAATAATAATAATATTTAGACTCCTTTTGATGGGAGGGAAAATGGAGATGAGGGAAGGGCTGATGACAGACCAAGCAAGGGACAAATCTGTGAAGTAGGAAAGTACCTTTATACCTGACGTCAGCGGTACCGTACCTGGTGGCAAAGGAGGTGCGGATCCAATGCATTCGTTTCGTATCAGGCAACAAATCCAGCAAGATAGTAGGAATATAACTCATTAAGAAGAAACTTCTTTGAGAACTTGATCATGCTTTGAGTGAAAAACGTAAGCTAGATTTTATGTAATATATTACTGAACACAAAATATTCAATAGGTCACTGACTTCTTAATTTCAATAATAATAATAATAATAATAATAATAATAATAATAATAATAATAATAATAATAATAATAATAATAATAATAATAATAATAATAATAATAATAATAATAATAATAATAATAATAATAATAATAATAATAATAATAATAATAATAATAATAATAATAATAATAATAATAAAAATAATAATAATAATAATAATAATAATAATAATAATAATAATAATAATAATAATAATAATAATAAAAATAATAATAATAATAATAATAATAATAATAATAATAATAATAATAGTAATAATAATAATAATAATAATAAAAATATTAATAATAATCATAATAATAATAATAATAATAATAATAATAATAATAATAATAATAATAATAATAATAATAATAATAATAATAATGATAATAATAATAATAATAATAATAATAATAATAATAATAATAATAATAATAATAATAATAATAATAATAATAATAATAATAATAATAATAATAATAATAATAATAATAATAATAAAAATAATAATAATAATAATAATAATAATAATAATAATAATAATATTAATAATGAATATAATAATAATAATAAAAACAATAATAATAATAATAAAAATAATAAAGATAATAATAATAATAATAATAATAATAATAATAATAATAATAATAATAATAATAATAATAATAATAATAATAATAATAATAATAATTACAAAATATCAACAACAAAATTAAAAGAATACAATGAAAATGATGGAAAAACTTCTATATACAGAAAACCATGAAATGAGATACATTTTCTGCTCCTTTTGAGTCTAATAATCCCACTAATTGCCGAGTTAATAAGTTCAGGGAAGAAATAAGCTCAATATAAAACTTACGAAAATACATAAATAAATGAAGCGAAACAGAATGCGTGATTTCCAGGTAAAATTCTCTGCAGTAATATTTTTAATTAAGAATATACTGCAGTGGAGTAATAACGCGGAAATCTTTTCATGCATAAACATCCTATTTTACAAGATAATCAGATTTCTTTACGTTATTTACGTTTCTGAATGCATACATGAAAAACAAAATATCATATATATATATATATATATATATATATATATATATATATATATATATATATATATATATATATATATATATATATATATATATATATATATATATATATATATATATATATATATATATATATATATATATATATATATATATATATATATATATATATATATATATATATATATATATATATATATATATATATATATATATATATATATGTATATATATATATATATATATATATATATATATATATATATATATATATATATATATATATATATATATATATATATATATATATATATATATATATATATATATATATATATATATATATATATATATATATATATATATATATATATATATATATATATATATATATATACATACAGATAAATATATATATATATATATATATATATATATATATATATATATATATATATATATATATATATATATATATATATATATATATATATGCATATATATATATATATATATATATATATATATATATATATATATATATATATATATATATATATATATATATATGTATATATATATATATATATATATATATATATATATATATATATATATATATATATATATATATATATATATATATATAAATATATATATATATATATATATATATATATATATATATATATATATATATATATATATATATATATATATATATATATATATATATATATATACAGATAGATGGATAGATAAATAGGTAGATAGAAATATATATATATATATATATATATATATATATATATATATATATATATATATATATATATATATATATATATATGAATCATTTTTTTTACCCCGACCGGGACTCGAACCTAGGACTTAAAGTACTAAGTCAAGGCGCTAGCAACTACACACCACAGAAGGTTAAAAGGAATCCAACCTTATAGCTTGTATCTGCTATACTTAGGAATGAACTCATTCTATCTGAATGCCGCTATGTTCATATTACAGATTCCCCAACCTCACTCGTGGCCTCATTTTCGCATTTAATTTAATTCCCAATCTCATTCGGGCCATACAATAACCAAATAAGCACATTACATATGTAAAAACATGAATCATTTTTTTACCCCGACCGGAACTCGAACCTAGGACTTATAGTTACTAAGTCAATGCGCTACCAAATACACACCACAGAAGGTTAAAAGGAATCTAACTTTATAGCTTGTAGCTGCTATACTTAGGAATGAACGTTATCTATCTGAATGCCACTATGTTCATATTATAGATTCCCCAACATCACTCGTGGCTTCATATTCGCATTTAATTCAATTCCCAATCTCATTCAAGTCATACAATAACCAAATAAGCACATTACATATATTTTCACATATAGAATGTGCTTATTTGGTTATTGTATGACCAGAATGAGATTGGGAATTGAATTAAATGCGAAAATGAAGCCACAAGTGAGGTTGTGGAATCTGTAATATGAACACAGTGGCATTCAGATAGAATGCGTTCATTCCTAAGTATAGCAGATACAAGCTATAAAGTTGGATTCCTTTTAACCTTCTGTGGTGTGTAATTGGTAGTGCCTTGACTTAGTAATTATAAGACGTAGGTTCGAGTCCCGGTCGGGTTAAAAAATGATTCATGTTTTCACATATGTAATGTGCTTATTTGGTTATATATATATATATATATATATATATATATATATATATATATATATATATATATATATATATATATATATATATATATATATATATATATATATATATATATATATATATATATATATATATATATATATATATATATATATATATATATATATATATATATATATATATATATATATATATACATAAATATATATAGTTATATAAATATATATATATATATATATATATATATATATATATATATATATATATATATATATATATATGTATATATATATATATATATATATATATATATATATATATATATATATATATATATATATATATATATATATATATATATATATATATATATATATATATATATATATATATATATATATATATATATATATATATATATATATATATATATATATATATATATATATATATATATATATATATATATATATATATATATATATATATATATATATATATATATATATATATATATATATATATATATATATATATATATATATATATATATATATATATATATATATATATATATATATATATATATATATATATATATATATATATATATATATATATATATATATATATATATATATATATGGTAGGGAAAGCCCATTACTTAAAACAACGAAAATATATGTATAAAAAAAAGTACTTTTTATTAATATATATATTTTCGCTTTTTTATTGAGTGGACTTTTCCTTCCATTTTAGACTGTATGTTAACAGTTCAGTGTTATATATATATATATATATATATATATATATATATATATATATATATATATATATATATATATATATATATATATATATATATATATATATATATATATATATATATATATATATTTATATAAATATATATATATATATATATATATATATATATATATATATATATATATATATATATATATATATATATATATATATATATATATATATATATATATATATATATATATATATATATATATATATATATATATATATATATATATATATATATATATATATATATATATATATATATATATATATATATATATATATATATATATATATATATATATATATATATATATATATCTGTATATATATATATATATATATATATATATATATATATATATATATATATATATATATATATATATATATATATATATATATATATAGATATATGTATGTATATATATATAGATATATGTATGTATATATATATATATATATATATATATATATATATATATATATATATATATATATATATATATATATATATATATATATATAATCATACATACACATACATGTATATCAGTAGCTCTCTCTCTCTCTCTCTCTCTCTCTCTCTCTCTCTATATATATATATATATATATATATATATATATATATATATATATATATATATATATATATATATATATATATATATATATATATATATATATATATATATATATATATATATATATATATATATATATATATATATATATATAAATATATATATATATTTATATATATATGTGTGTCTGTGTGTGTGTGATTACCTAATTGTGATTACCTAATTGTGTTTACGGGAAAGAGCCCAAAGCTCGTATCTTCCCGTCTCCTCATCGGTTCCATTTTAGACTTAGTGATACTTATCATACCTGTCCTTAAAACTATGGATTGAGATAGCATTAACTACCTCCTCGCTTAGCCAATTCCAATTATCAACTACTCTTACACTGAAAAAGTATTTCCTTACATCCTGCAATGAAGTTTTCTTACGAAGCTTCAAACTATGACCTCTAGTTCTAGAGCCAGCCATATCGAAATATCGATCCCTATCCACTCTATCATAACCATGAAGGAATTTAAAGACTGTCACCATATCCCCCCTCACTCTTCTAGCTTCGAGTGATGGTAAGTCTAATTCCCTCAGCCTCTCATCATAACTGAGATTGCGTATTTCTGGCACCAGTTTCGTGGCATGTCTTTGAACTTCTTCAAGCTTAGCTATGTGCTTTTTCAAGTGCGGATTCCAAAAGGGGGCTGCATATTCGAGTTTTGGCCTCACATAGGTGTGTGTGTGTGTGTGTGTGTGTGTATGTGCTTGCATGTATATATATATATATATATATATATATATATATATATATATATATATATATATATATATATATATATATATATATATATATATATATATATATATATATATATATATATATATATATATATATATATATATATATATATATACATATATATATATATATATATATATATATATATATATATATATATATATATATATATATATATATATATATATATATGTATATATATATATATATATATATATATATATATATATATATATATATATATATATATATATATATATATATATATATATATATATATATATATATATATATATATATATATATATATATATATATATATATATATATATATATATATATATATATATATATATATATATATATATATATGTATATATATATATATATATATATATATATATATATATATATATATATATATATATATTTATATATATATATATATATATATATATATATATATATATATATATATATATATATATATATATTGATCAACTAATCACATTTCCATGTATGAAAACTTTAAGCATATTTTGCCCTCCGCCAGGATTCGAATTTACATACCAAGGTGCTCTAAACTACACCACCGAAGGTGTATATATACACGTGTGTGTGAGTGTGTGTGTGTTTAGGCATATGCTATTTTATATTATCATCTTCATCAATATCATCAAATCTTGCTTTTTCGTGTAAGAGGCCGTTGCAACAGATCAATTTATTTTTCCTCCTCCAGTACACACAACACACCCTCATGTTTTCCTTCACATTCAGAAACCTCTGCTTTAAGCTACATCTTTCCCTCCTGCCAGGCACATCCATCTCCAGTATCTTTTTCTCGAAGTGGCCCTTATTTCTCCTCAGCACATTCCCAAACTAGCTCATTGTAGCCTCTCTCACTTTGTCCCTAATTTAGTACCTGCTCTGTCCCTCTAACATCTTGTCACGCCCTAAGAATGTCATAGCGCTTTTAAGTCTGTAGCCCTAAGCTTTGCTTTTCATCTTTTTGGCATTGGGTCTATCTCCAAGCATATCGTCAGAAATTTATTCTGATACTATTACTTTACACACTTTACCTTTCCCTTTTGCGAGTACTCTATTGTCTCATATCATTGCAATCACTTTTTTCAACTGATTTCATCCTGCCTGCACTTTTTCTTTACCTCTCTGTCACATTCTCCACCACTTTGAACAAAACCTAACCACACCACCGCCCTACCTCTCACGCACGCATATGTATTCATTCTTGTTCCTACAAACTTCATTACCTTTTTCTCAAGTGCATATCTCTACCACTCCAGGCTCGCATCAACCTGCTTTCAAATCTCTCTACAGATTACAATGTCATTCACGATTGTCACAGTCCAGGCCGACTCCTGTCTGATCTAGTCTGTCAACCTGTCCATCACGATGTAAACAAGAAAAAGTTTAGGTTCTGTTCTTTATGCAATCTCACCCCCACTTTGAACCAATCAGTTAAAATTGCTGCATATCCCTCATTTGCCTATATAAGCATGAAATTTGAATTATATGCGAACATGAAGCCACGAGTAAAGCTGGAAAGAAGCTGTAATATGAACAAAACGTAGTAAGAAAAATGTGCTCATTCCCTAGATTAACAGGTAGTTGAGTGATTAGCTTCTTCTTAGACCTTCAGTAGTGTAATTGGTAGCTCCTTGGGACAGAAATTATGTGTCTTAGGTTCGAATCCCGGCCAGTGGAAAAATATGTTTCTTGTATATGTATATATATATATATATATATATATATATATATATATATATATATATATATATATATATATCATATATATATATAAGAAGGTATAAGAGGAATCCAACCTTATACCTTATATATGCTATACTTAGGGATGAACGCATTCTATCTGAATGCCACTATGTTCATATTACAGATTTCCCAACCTCACTCGTGGCTTCATTCTAGCATTTAATTCAATTCCCAATCTCGAATGAGATTGGGAATTGAATTAAATGCTAAAATGAAGTCACTAGTGAGGTTGGGGAATCTGTAATATGAACATAGTGGCATTCAGATAGAATGCGTTCATCCCTAAGTATAGCAGATATAAGGTATAAGGTTGGATTCCTTTTATACCTTCTGTGGTGTGTAGTTGGTAGCGCCTTGACTTAGTAATTATAAGTCCTAGGTTCGAGTCCCGGTCGGGGTAAGAAAATGAATCATGTTTTCACAAATGTAATGTGCTTGCTTGGATATATATATATATATATATATATATATATATATATATATATATATATATATATATATATATATATATATATATATATATATATATATATATATATATATATATATATATATATATATATATATATATATATATGTATATATATATATATATATATATATATATATATGTATATATATATATATATATATATATATATATATATATATATATATATGTATATATATATATATATATATATATATATATATATATATATATATATATATATATATATATATACATATATATATATATATATATATATATATATATATATATATATATATATATATATATATGTATATATATATATATATATATATATATATATATATATATATATATATATATATGGACAAAAGAAAGTGTTCAGTATAGCAAAGTAGAGGAATAAAGCTACTAAAGACTTGTTACATGTAAAGCAAATTAAAGATGAACAGGGAAGAGTTTTGTGTGAAGAGCAGGATATCAAACAGAGATGGGAGAGCTATTTTGAGACATTGCTATATGTAGAAAACCCAAGGTAAATTATAGAGTATGGACAGCCAAATGAGGTGGAGGTGGAAGATAGTAAGGTGCAAGAGGTGAAGGAAGCAATTGGAAGAATGACGAGCGGGAAAGCAGTTGGACCAGATGAGATACCTGTTGAAGCTTGGTAAGCACTGGGCAACTTGGGAGTCGAGATCGTGTACGAGATCATTTGCCAATCATTTGATAGTGAAAAAATACCAAATGAATGGAGAGAAAGTACCCTGGTACCAATTTACAAAGAGAAGGGGAACACCCAGGACTGTGAAAAGTATAGAGGGATTAAACTTCTGAGCCATACTATGAAGATATATGAGAGAGTAATGGACAAAAGACTGAGAGAATGTACGGAAATAACGGAAGCTCAGTTTGGATTTATGCCAGGAAGGAGTACAACGGATGCCATCTTTGCGTTGAGACAGTTAATGGAAAAGTACAGAGAGAAACGGAAGGGATTACATCTGGCTTTTATTGACTTGGAAAAAGCTTATGGTCGAGTACCAAGGGAGGAAGTGTGGAGGGGCATGCGGGAGAAGGGAGTGCCAGAAAAGTATGTGAGGGTGTTCCAGGATATGTACAGAGATGTATACATACAAGTGAGGACAGCTACCGGGGTGACGGACAAGTTTCCAATGACAGTTGGACTACATCAGGGGTCGACACTGAGTCCATACCTTTTCAACCTGATTATGGATGTGATAGTGAGGGACGTACTGGAGGAAGCCCCATGGACTCTGTTATTTGCCGACGACATAGTCTTGGTGGCGGAGACCAGAGAGGAAGTGGAGGAGAAGTTGAACAAGTGGAGGGACGAGTTGGAAAGTAGAGGGCTAAAGATAAACCGGGACAAAACAGAATACATGCAGATGGGAGAACAAGATGATTACAGTCAATTGTACTTGGCACAGGAGAGGTTAAAGAAGGTGGAGGCTTTCGGGTACTTGGGAGGATACAAGCAGGATGGAAAAATTGAAGGAAATGCTCTGGACTGATATGTGATAGAAAGGTTAGTGCAAGAGTGAAAGGCATGATATATCGTGCAGTGGTAAGGCCAGTGATGATATATGGCTCGGAGACATGGCCTGTTAAGAAAACACAATAAAGAAAGATGGAAGTGGCAGAGATGAGAATGGTGAGATGGTTGTTGGGTGTGACGAGGAGGGATAGGATCAGGAACCAGAGAAATAGAGGGACAGCCAAGGTAACAAAAGTGGGAAAGAAGATGCAAGAAAGAAGGCTTCACTGGTATGGACATTGTATGAGGAGAGATGAAGATTGGATTGGTAGAAGGATGATGGAGCTAGAGGTGGAGGGAGTGAGAGGAAGAGGGAGACCACGAAGACGATGGGATGACTGTATATGGGACGACTTGAGAGTGAAGGACCTCAGTGGAGAGGAGGCATTGGACTAGAGAGAGTGGAAAAGGCTGATAAGAAACCGCGACCCCATATAGGTATGGAAAAGAGAGAGAAGAAGAAGATATATATATATATATATATATATATATATATATATATATATATATATATATATATATATATATATATATATATATATATATATATATATATATATATATATATATATATATATATATATTATATATATATATATATATATATATTATTTATTTATTTTTTTATTCTATCTTCCTTGGCTGTTTCCCCTTTCAATTGGGGGTTAGCCAGTATCA